>CM076578.1:1550021790-1550241553 GCA_034641835.2 Pinus albicaulis | reverse complement strand
GTGTTGTAGCTCCTAGAGACAGCCTAGAGTTCTGATAGACCAGTGCCTAGGACATCTTAGCATAGCAAGGAGCATATAATGTGATATATGAAGTTGTTAGCTTTAGCTCTCATGCTATCTCCTATAAACAAGGAAAATTAATCTACAATGGGACCAAACTCTCAGAAACTAACACAGGAAAGGAGATACTGCAAAGGAAAGATGCAGAACTCTAATACAAAAGCAACAGAAAATTCAGAGACAATTTACTACAAAGCGGGCCGATTCAGAAATACTTCGCAGACATAAATTATCAGAAAGTGGATGTAGTGAAAGAAATAATGAGAAGATATTAGTTAACAATGAGCTGATACCCAGATATACAATACCACCATGCATGGGCTTACAAATCTAAGAATCCATACATGATAATAGCATTTTAAAAGCACCCTCCCAGAACAACTAATATAGTAGAAGTGTGGTTAGCTGAATAATGGAACAGGATATCATGCATGAGCCATATTTAAAGCGCTTGAATGATCCAAGTATGGGCACCAACTAGGATGAATCCTTACCAGAAATCAGTGAGCCACTCGCATTCCAAAACATGATACAAGAAGGATGTATGAGATGAAATGATATATTAAACAACATATAAAAGAGAGTTATAGACTGTGAAATACCGAAGACTGGAATCCTCTTTGATAGATAGAACTCCTCCTCACTGAAACCCTATGGGCTCTGAGCCTTCATACAAGAGTTTTACAACCTGTATACAAAAAGCCTTTCACTGCATGATTTTCTGATAAAAATCTGGAACCCTTACAATGCGTTTCTTCATGGTTTTTATAGGAGAAACCAAAACCTAGTAAAAGAGGTAGGTGATGAACATTTAATTGTATCATTAAAACAAAATGGTGAAAAAAAGTGCCCACCTATACTGCTTGACGGCGCTGTAGTGTTGAATGTACTCTGTGGCCTGCTCTTTGAAATAAATGCTCTGGGTGAAAATCTCTTCAGGAACACGGCATAGAGTAGAATTCCATAAACATTCTGTCCTTTCCTGAAGGAAAGAATCGGCTAAAATAAAACCTGGAGGGTGTTGATTTTTGTGTATCGTACCCTCTGCCTTCTAAACCCTAAATTATGATTTAAAATCTTCAGTACCGAATACTAAATTCCCCCGCCATCTATTGATCTTCCTCTGCTACTCCATTAATGTCTTCATCTGTGAAATCGACTCCTTGAATGTCCCTAGGAAGCTTGCTAAAGTATCACTCTGTTTCATTAATGGATGTCGTGTCACAGCAGCTACCCAGGACTTTCTTCATAATTTTGTTCTAAATAAAATAGTCCTTTGACGTGCTCTCAGCTTTTTTAATGGACGCTGTGAAATATGATAATCCTTTGTTGCTGTAAACCTGCAAAACACACAAAGTTGTGAAGAAAAAAATGCATGGGGGATGGCAATGAAATGGAAGCGATTGTGTAATAGAGCGACGTGATGAAGCGGTGAAAACGTGCAGGGTGGTGACGAAGGAAACATAGTGGAAATAATGGTGGAAGGGCTAACCAAAGTCTATAATGCAGAACATTAAAATATAACGTATGAATGAAATATATGCATGGCGGAGGAAGAAATGCGATAACACATGGGATGAGGACATGGAGGGAGACCGGGTCAACGGCGAGGATAATGAAATCTTAGCCGTCTGATCTCAGGAGGAGATCGATGGTTGAAAGGGTGGCAGAGCGATGGATGGTGGGCCAGGGACGCAATAGGCTTGGATTAAATTTCGTGCAGCTTCGGAGCACGATGACCATCAGATGAAGGCCCTCAGATCAGACGGCGATGATGGATATCGTTGCGCATCCTTGTCCGAACAATAGCGCGTGATGGAGAGCGGTATTCAGGCTGTACGCAGGGACACGCGGCGGGCGATGAGTGGAATCGCTGGCCCAAGGGGAATTACTTCCTACCACCAAAAGGTGGTGTGATGAATACCCGGCGGTTTTTAAACAGTGGACGCGGGGCGGGGACCACAAGGCAGGAAAGATGCAATGCGTTGATCTATAGTTTGATCGGACGGCCCAGGACACACCCGATATGCATTCGGTAAGCGCCTTTTGGCCTGACACATGGTTACAGCCTTTGGTCATGCGGGGTAAGAAAAAAAAGGGGCAAGGACCGATAGGGCTAAACCTTAAATATTTCAAATATGAAATTTTCAGCGATATATAATGAATTTTAGAGGTGGGAAATGGAAACGATAGATACAAAAAAGATTTTCCAAGTCTGAAAGGGGGAAATTGAGAACTCTATGCCAGCTTGCTTGTGAAATTCTATGGGAAACGGATTGTGATCGACATCGGCTCCACCTGGGGATGGCATGTTCATCCTTGGGCATGTTGAGAACTCGCAGACCCCTTTGATCATTATGTACGCAGACTCTGCTCTCCAGCACCTCCATTTTTCACTTTATCATTCATCACAGCACCAACATTATTTGAATCAAAAACAAAAAGGAAACTATCATACAATATAATACATCAGGCTGCCTTTTCCTGAATCAGAACTGAAAGTAGGGCTTGAGAAATTGACCATTTACAGGGGCATCCAGCAAGTCGCCCTGTAAATTCTCTTACCTGAAAGTATTATTGCCCCCCTGTTCCACAATTTTGAAAGGACCAAACCAGAGGGGGTCAAATTTACCATGCTTTTCTTTCTCAGCTCTCCGGATATCCCATCTGAGCACCAAATCACCAATCTGCAGCTTCCTGTCCTTTACATGCTGATCAAAAATGTGTTTAATCTTCTCTTGATATTCTATTAATCTCTGATTCACCTGGCCTCGTGTTTCTTCTAATTCCACCAATTTATTGATTCTCCTGATCATATCATCAGGTTCCCCCTGGCTTTCTTGCATGAAGCAGGCCACTGGTAAAGCCAATTGTATAGGAAAAACTGCTGCTCGTCCATATACCAACTCATAGGGAGATTTACCAGTTGCCCTCTTGCTAGTGATTATATTAGCCCATAGAGAAAACTTCAATTGGGAATCCCAATTCTTCTTATTTTCATTGATAGTCTTCTTCAAAGCCCTCACCAGAGTCTTATTTGAAGATTCTGCCAAGCCATTTCCTTGTGGATAGAAAACTGTAGAGTGACTCAGTATGATATTATATTTTTGGCATAAATTCATAAACTTTGCAGACTTGAAGGCCTGGGCGTTGTCAGTCACTATTCTAGCAGGACAGCAAAACCTGGATATGATTTTTTCTTCCATGAACTTTATGATCACAGTGTATGTAGCATTTCTTGCAGGTATGGCTTCCACCCATTTAGTGAAATAATCAGTGGCTGTTAAAATCCAATTATGTTGACCACTAGATGGAGGATGTATTTCACCTATAAAATCAATACCCCATTGTTTGAATGGTTCATCCACATGCACTGGGATCAGGGGAAATGGCGCTGATTTTTGTCTCTCATCAAATTTCTGACACTTATCACATGCTCTTACCATGGCAAAAGCATCTCCAAAAAGCTTTGGCCAATAGAAGCCAGCTTTCAGAATTTTATGAGTTGTGGCCCTCCAGCTGTAGTGGCCTCCATAGATCCATTCATGGAATTCTGCAATAAAACTCTCGAGTTCATTCTCTGTGAGGCACAAGAGTAATATACCTGAGGGATCTCACCAGTATAACCGACCATTGGAAACTATATACTTCTATGATTTCAGTCGTAATTCTCTGTATTTTTCCTTATCACAACTTGGAGGGCAGTTAAGTGTAAGGAGATATTCTACTATCTCTTTGTACCATGGACTGGTGAGGTACTTTATATGTGTTTCTGGAGTAGCTACCCCAATTCCCTATCGTTCTTCTTTCTCCTTAGATTCTTCACCTGCTATAATGGACAAATTTATGCCCAGGGCTTGATAGTTTGATTCAGATAACATCTTGGCAAGCCCTTCTCCTTTAATCAACTTAGTAGGGCAGATGTCTAAGTCATATTCCTATATTTTAGCAATCCACCTACCCCTTTTTCCTTCACTATCCCCCTGAACAAGGATATCTTTTACAGGAGCTGCAGGTACAAATGCAGTGATATGAGACTGTAAGATATATACACAGAAAGCTTTGAGGGATTTCACTAGGGCATATGATTGCTTTTCCAATATGTTGTACTTCAATTCTGCATCACGGAGCACCTGACTGAAGAAAGCTATGGGCTGCTCATTCCCTTCCTCATTTTTCTGTAATAAAACCCTTGCTATTGTATGAGGTGATGCAAAAGAAAATATCATGAAAGGTTTATCATAATTTTGTCCAGCTAGCACAGGAGCTTCTGCAAAAGCATTATTTATCCTGGTGAATGCCTCGCGTGATTCTTGTGACCACTTTACCTCATTATCCTTCTTTAACATATTTTTTATATGCCTAATTATCTCAACATAGTTAGGGATAAACCTTCTCAAGAAATTTATGCGTCCAAGGAATATTTGTACCTCTTTCTTATTCCTGGGAAAATAAATAATGTTTATAACCTCTACCCTCTTAGGATCTATGTTCACCCCATCTTTAGTCACAATGTGGCCCAAAAGCTTTCCTCCTTCTAAGGAAAACAAAGACTTTTGAGGGTTCAGAGAGAGACCATACCTTCTGCATTTCTCAAAATTTCTTCGTAGATGTTCAATGTGCTCAGCATCATTCTTTGAAAACACAGTTATATCATCAAGGTAGACCACCAGGAATTTGTCTTGCTCCCCAACAAAAGCAATATCCATTGCCCTCTGAAAAGTGGCTCCTACATTAATTAATCCAAAAGGCATCCTGGCATACATGAATGTACCCCATGGTGTGGTAAAAGCAGTCTTCTTTTGGTCCTCTGAAAGTACAACCACTTGATTATAACCAGAGAATCCATCCATCACTGACATTCTGGTAGCTCCAACTACTTTCTGCAGGATGTGATCCATTTTAGGCAGTGGATAATTATCTTTTAAAGAAGCTCTGTTTAAATTCCTAAAATCCACACACAGCCTTACTTCTCCATTCTTCTTGCGTACATATACAAGGTTTGCCACCCATTCAGAGTACCTCAGTGGGACAATTATTTTGGCTTTTAGCAGCTTCTTAATTTCTTTCTCAATAGAAGGCAGCAGTAGGGGATTGATTTGTCCGAGCTTCTGCTTATGGGGATTTGCATCTGTCTTCAGTGGAATTTTGTGTTGCATAATATTGATATCAAAAGTTTTCAAGTCCTGATAGGACCATGCAAACACCTCTTTGTAAGACTGAAACAATTTATGATATAAATTTTTGTATTCTCTAGGGATCTTCTTGGACAATTTGACAATTTTGGGGTTAGCCTCAGTACCCAAATTCAGGTCTTCAACCTAATTTTCTTCTACTGCTTTGCTTGGCTGCAGCGGGATATCATTCTTGTCAAATAACCTTTCTAGAGGCAGCAGCCCCTAGGTATGATGTTTCCCTTTAGCTGCAATACTTTATTTCCTGCCACTTTATCCTCCCAACTTCTCTCTGAAGTGTTTTCAGATTCTACCTCTTCTTCATCATCAATCTCCATATTGGAGAATTCTCCTACTGTTTCCAGGAATCTATTCATCTGTTCTTCATCTTCAAATACCTGCTAGTGTTTGATGTTATCTGGGATTGAAGGTCGACAACGCACCTCAACTTCATATCTTAAAATAGGGTTCTGAGGTGGTTGGAATGTACTAGCAGCCACAGCAAGGGAATCAGCCATCCTATTTTGTTCTCAGGGCATGAACTGGATATTGAATTCCAAGAAGAAATTCTCCACCATGTCCCACACTTCATTCCTATAAGCCCTTAGCCTAGGATGTTTGCTCTGACATTGATTTCTGACTTGCCTGACCACTAATTTTGAGTCTCCCAGAACTTTTAAGCATTGTATGTTCATATTCTTGGTTGTTTGCAATCCTAACAGGAGTGCCTCATATTTAGCCACATTATTTGTAGTTTCATATTCGAGCTTGAAGGAAAACGGAACCCATCTTCCTGTAGGAGAAATCAATAAAATTCCAGCTCCATTACCTTCCTTTGAGTTTGCTCCATCAAAATGGAGGGTCCAGATTCCTGCTTCATGGCTCTCTAAAGGCTGCTCAGTCTTGATCTGGCAGAAGGATGGTTCATGAGCATAATATTGATCTTCTTCTAGCACCAAGCATGAAAAATATCCTTCTTTACTGTAGATTGGTGAATTCACAAAATTGTCAGCCTTTGTCACCATCTTGACAAATCTAGTCTCCCTGTATAGTCTCCTCTCTTGGCCACCAAAAACTGGGATAGTGGCATATGTTAAATCCATCTTGATTGATCCACCAATTTTTGTTCCCCAGGACCTTGACAGCAACATACCAAAATGGGCTGGGATGTCAGCCACCACGATGTCCATTACCACACTTTTTGCTGGGATTTGGGCTAAATTGACCACTAAATCCTTGATCATCCCCAAGCATTTAACTCTTTTGGAATCAAATGAGTAGAGGTATTTTTATGGACGTGTCATTTGTAAAACTAGTTGTTCCATGACTGACAGAGTCATAAGATTATGGGAAGCTCCAGAATCTAGCATACAGTTATGTAATAGTAGGTCATGGATTACCAGAGACACGTAGAAGGGAGGAGTAGAGGGATCTATCTCCTCAACATGTGGGCCAAAAGCTACCATGGGTCTCTCTTGTTGAATGTTGAGACTATCTGGGATGATTGGTGCTTCTGGAGGGAGCATGAAAGAGGTGACTTGAGATTGATATGCTGGCTGTTTCAATAGCTCAATCAATGGGACTGGGATTTTGACCTTTTCAAGTTCCTTTTGCAGACTGAAAGTAGGAGGGGACTTTTCTATCATAACCTCTTTAGACTCTTTATTCTCAACTGGGGGCTAGGCTTATTTTGACACAGATTTGGTACAAGGAGAAGTGAATAATTTTGAAGAAGAAGGGAGTTGATCATTAGACAAAAAAATTTTGTTTAGAGGTTGCTTACCTTTGTCTGCAACTTTCTGCATGGTAGACTCCTTTTGAGCAGGTGCTTCCTTCTGGGGTAGTTCTTCTTCTTGTTGTTCGGTATGAGTCCTTTTCCTAGAAGATCTGAGATCATATATTCTATTGAAATGAGCTTGCATGAAATCATCAAATTGTTTACAATAATTCTCAAAATCTTCTTGATCTTCATCTCTGATCTTTTCTTATTCTTGCAATGAGCACCCAGCTTCATCATTCCCTTGCAAAGGACATTCTTCTCCATCATTATCTGAAAAGGAAAGATTTTCATCCTCTAACCTATAGGCAGTATCCTCACTAGAGTCATCTACTGGACCTTCCAGGTACAATGGGTGCGACACTTGATCTTGTTGTTCTTTTGCTTCCCTTGGCATATTTGCAGGGGTGGTTTCCTGTAATGAGGATTGTATCCTCTGTTTGGAGCATTCTGGAAATTCCTGAAGGCTGAGTTCTTGGCTTCCAATTCAAGCTTGACCATTTTTTTAATCAATTTTCTCATTTCTTCCATTTTGTCTGAATCTCTATCCTAGTTAGAGGTAGATACTTCCTCTTTGCCCCTTCTCCTAGTATCTTGCTCAGATTTTCCTTTTGATTTGCCAGTGGAGGAAAAGTTTGATTCCAACTCTAGCACATCTACCTAAGCGTCATCTAGAGTAGCAAGCTTTCTTTCTCTAAGAGAGAAGCGAAATTTTGAATCAAAGGCTGCCACAAAAACAACTTTAGCAGCAGTTTGATGGGGTTTCATATTAGCAGGGAGACTCAAATACAGTTTATTAAACCTCTTGATAAATTATGACACTCCTTCATTGTGTCTTTTCTTTAGTGTATTGAACTCAATGAGAGAATTCCCATGATCTTTCTTCTCTCCCCATTTCCTGAAAAAAGTGTCTTCCATGTTATCCCAAGTGGTAATAGAACGGCCAGCCAATGTTTTAAACCATTTTCGGGCTTCACCATCCAGAGATTGTACAAATAGTCTTAAGACCACATCTAAATGTTCAACATTAAAATTCTCTGCAAAGGAGCAGAAAGTCTCAAGATGTTTTTGAGCATCAATTTCATTTTCCCCATTGAATCTAGGCAAGACCGTCAGATAATCTTGGGGCATATCATTCAGCACTTGGGGTAATGTCAGGGGAGCATATTTATTCGTCAAGAAATCAGGAAAATTGGCCATTGGAGGAGGTGGAGGTAGTACAATAGTTTGATGAGTAAAAGGAGGAGGAGGAGGAGGAAGTGGAGTATAAATAATGATAGGAATAAACTCAACTGTAGCTTGAGGAGTTGAGGGGAATAAAGTTCTGTTAACAGCAGAAACTTCGGTTACTTCCTTGACCTCTTCAACCTCAAGAGTAGGATGAATACTATTTTTAGTTCTGATACCCTCTCGGGGTGGACTTTCTGAATAATAATAATCAGTATCTCCCACAGTGGAGTCGAGAATTTGTAACTGAGAATCTTGAGAGGAGGAGGAAGGAAAATCTTCTTTAGGCACTTCAGGGATTTGGTAACGAGCTGATTTCCTTTCCCTCCAATTTAATCTATGTGTAATATGGTCAGGGTCAGATGCTATAGATGTCTTTGGCTTAGATGAATCTGACCTCAGGTGTGGCTTACGAGGAGCCAGGACTGCAAATGGATTTATCAAATAACAACTATGGAGTCGCCAAGGTGAGGGATATACAACTCTCAACTCTCTGTGCTCACCTACTTAGAGAGTGAATATGATTTTGTCGAGGCCCAGGGATTCTAATTTTCTTAAATTCGTCCCCGGAAACGGTGCCAGAAATATGTTGTAGCTCCTAGAGACAGCCTAGAGTTGTGATAGACCAGTGCCTAGGACATCTTAGCATAACAAGGAGCATATAATGTGATATATGAAGTTGTCAGCTTCAGCTCTCATGCTATCTCCTGTAAACAGGGAAATTAATCTAGAATGGGACCAAACTCTCAGAAACTGACACGAGAAAGGAGATACTGCAGAGGCAAGATGTAGAACACTAATACAAAAGCAACAGACAATTCAGAGACAGTTTACTGCAAAGCGGGCCGAATCAGAAATACTTCACAGACATAAATTATCAGAAAGTGTATGTAGTGAAAGAAATAATGAGAATATATTAGTTAACAATGAGTTGATACCCAGATATACAATACCACCATGCATGGGCTTACCAATCTAAGAATCCATACATGATAATAGCATTTTAAAAGAACCCTCCCAGAACAACTAATATAGCAGAAGTGTGGTTAGCTGAATAATGGAATAGAATATCATGCATGAGCCATATTTAAAGTGTTTGACTAATCCAAGTATGGGCACCAACTAGGATGAATCCTTACCAGAAATCATTGAGCCACTCGGATTCCAAAACATGATACAAGAAGGATGGATGAGATGAAATGATATATTAAATAACATATAAAAGAGAGTTACAGACTGTGAAATACCAAAGACCGGAATCCTCTTTGACAGATAGAACTCCTCCTCACTGAAACCCTATGGGCTTTGAGCCTTCATACAAGAGTTTTACAAACTATATACAAAAAGCCTTTCATTGAAAGATTTTCTGATAAAAATATGGAACCCTTACAATGCGTTTCTTCATGGTTTTTATAGGAGAAACCAAAACCTACTAAAATAGGTAGGTGATGAACATTTAATTGTATCATTAAAACAAAATGGTGAAAAAAAGTGCCCGCCCATACTGCTTGATGGCGCTGTAGTGCTGAATGTACTCTGTGGCCTGCTCTTTGAAATAAATGCTCTGGGTGAAACTCTCTTTAGGAACACGACATAAAGTAGAATTCCATAAACATTATGTCCTTTCCTAAAGGAAAGAATCGGCTAAGATAAAACCTGGAGGGTGTTGATTTTTGTGTATCGTACCCTCTGCCTTCTAAAACCTGAATTATGATTTAAAATATTCAGTACCGAACACTAAATTCGCCCGCCATATATTGATCTTCCTCTGCTGCTCCATTAATGTCTTCATCTATGAAATCGGCGCCTTGAATGTCCCTAGGAAGATTGCTAAAGTATCACTCTATTTCATTAATGGATTTCATGTCACAGTAGCTACCCAGGACTTTCTTCGTAATTCTGTTCTAAAAAAAATAGTCCTTTGACGTGCTCTCGGCTTTTTTAATGGATGCTGTGAAATATGATAATCCTTTGTTGTTGTAATCCTAAAAAACACACAATGTTGTGAAGAAACAAATGTTGGGAAAAATACTGAGAGGGGGGGGTGAATCAGTATTTACTGCATATACAATATCTTTTTACTTTTTCACTCTCTAAAACCCATACGCTACTTTCCTTTAGTAAACTCGCGTATACACACGGATATCCTTTATACAACTCGCGTATTAGCAGAGATCTAACTATGCAGATATTTATTGACTTAGTTCTTTGCAATATTCATTCATTTGATGTTAAGTTAACAGTAAACATGAGTAGTAACAACAGAATAAACCATCACACAAAGCATCACACATGAACACCAGGATTTTTAGGTGGAAACCCAAGTCGGGAGAAAACCGCCGCTGCAGTTGCTCAACCTTCAATATTTTTATTATAGAGAAAACATCTTACAACATATGTGCTGGTGCAGAATCCTACCAGCACGCAGGCACCCACCTGCGCTCGTTTACCAGCCTCTCTTGGAAGGGAGCTATGACCCCTTGCTCTCATTTACCAGCCTCTCCTGGAAGGGAGCTACGACCCCCTGATCTCGTTTACCAGACTCTCCTGGAAGGGAGCTACGACCCCCTGATCTCATTTACCAACCTCACCTGGAAGGGCGCTTTGACCCCCTGACTGAAGGCTACAACCCTCAGCACCTCTATGGACCACGTTTCATCAATTTTCACACTGGATCCAAACAACTTCAATAGAGCACAACTTGCAGGCCACGTTTCATCATATTTTCAGACTGGACCCTTTCCATACTTTTAAGCACAGTCAACCATTAAACAGATACATATAACTCACTGACAGATATAAGTAAACTAGCAGAACAGATCAGAAATTTCTTACCACAGACTTTAGCAAACCCTAGTTTTCATACGCGCTTCCCTTTCACTGATGTCGTGTATATACGCGCTTCCGTTCACATAAACCAGCGTATACTTCGATACATATTACAGATCCAATTTCATTGCACATACGCGCGTTCTCTTCAGCGAAGCCGCGTATATACGCGCTTCCTCTTAGGCGAACTAGCGTATGGTTCTTCAGACTTTTATGTCATTGAAATTCTTCACAACAGATACATCACTTCAGATTTTACCCTTTACCTCAGACAGATGTTCGCCTCATCATAGATCTAATCATTCCATAAACAGATCTAGCAAATACAAGTAATGCTTCAGATCTAGATCCCCTTCTTCATCATTGCGCATCATACATTCCAGATCTATCATTCAATTTCCAGAATCTCTTTTCCATTCAGATCTACTTCAGAGAGAAGTATTCATTCAAGCTCAGACATCTTGCACCCATACTCATGATTTGCACAATGAATTTCTTCTCTTTATATAGGTTTACCCTTTTTCAATACCATGAGCCCCTTTTTCAATACCATGAGTCAAAACTACATTAATTCTGATGGTATTCCTGGACGGGCTCATTTAGACAAATCATTACCCAATACAATGGGTCAATACCATGGTAGTTACCCCTGGTTTTGCACTTTATGAGCGCTTTTTCCCATACGCGACTTGGAACGATCTTTTCCGAGTGCATACGCGACTTCCCTTAGGCAAATCCGCGTATGCCTAGAGACATACTCTTTTTATCATAGATCTATCACATGCTGAATTCCTTTCTTTATTGCCTTCTGTACTCACTGTAGATACATCAGATTTAGTTCATCAAGACATATTCTATCAAGCACAACTTCATCCAGTAAGTTGCCATTATCTTCATCAAGTGGGTTGCCTTTCAAGGACAACACTCAACATCATATTGCTAACAAACATCATTTACCAAGTCCATCAAGTCAGGAATAACTTCATCAGGGGAATTTCCATCAAGGACAACACATGTCAACAGTCGCATGTCTTCATCTTCATTCAGTGGGTTGCCATCAAGGACAACACTCTGAATCATATTGCCAACAATCTCCCCCTTTGGACTTGATGGCAACCATGATGGTGTTTGGTTACCACAACAGATAGGTACATTAAGAATACAATGACACCATGTCACTCTCTCCAAATTTTGACACCATTCTTTCTCTTTATTCAAACACCATGTCACTCTCCCCCTTTGACATCAAGGGCAAAGGGTGGATTAAAACCAACATACTCTCCCCCTTTTCTTCGCATGTGGAAGAAGCGTTCTGCAGATCTGATATATACTGAAGTGGCCAAGCTTCCCCTGAGTTCATGTGGAATCTTCAAACATGTTTTCCAATGAAGTACATGACTCTATGAACGTCCTATCTCCAAAGACTCATACTTACATCAAATATCCAAACAAGTGGATTTACATATAAGACTCAAGTACCCAACCAAGTGGGTTTAGACATTTCAACTCAGCTACCCAACTAAGTGGGTTTACAAAATTTGACTCAGCTACCCAACCAAGTGGGTTTACAAATTTTGACAAGCCCTTACATGACTGAAAATTACAATTTTACATCATGGGTCTCAACATGACCTTTTCATCAAGATACAAATATGACTGTTCATAACCAACACCAGAAAGTCCTCAAGAAAGAGAACATATTTCAGAACCATCATAGTGCCAACAATACATTATACTCAGCAAAGCTAATGCTCCCCCTGAAACTGTGCATCCAAGCAACTTTTTCATATGACTAAGGCTCCCCCTTAGTTTGTGCATGCTGAACATTTTCACCAACAAATCATCAAGGTATCTTTCATTAGAAATAGAATTATGAGAGCTGGAACACCACCAGAGATACCAAACAGTATCAGAAATACCAAGTAGCACTGCAGCTGTGCTGAAGAGAGCTGACTCCAAACAGAAAATTGTCAGCAATCAGACATATGCGGTTTTCTGTGCATGAACTCGCGTATATATGCGAATGTGTTTCAGGAAACCCGCGTATCCAATAAAATCTTCTATATTTATGCATATTTTTTCTTTTGACTGGCAGAGAACACTCCCAGCTTCTGTCTTATATACTCGAACGCTTCCCTGGGCAGAGGTTTGGTAAATATATCAGCAACTTGTTCTTTGGAGGGAACATACTCCAACTTCACCTTTTGCTCAAGCACTTGTTCACGTAAGAAGTGATACTTGATGGGAATGTGCTTGGTCTTCGAATGCATAATAGGATTCTTTGAAATACTGATGGCACTTGTATTGTCACACTTAATGGGGACAAGAGGTGTACATTTGATTTGAAAATCTTGTAAGGTTTGCATCATCCAAAGGAGTTGAGTGCAACAAGATGCGGCAGCCACATATTCTGCTTCTGCTGTAGATAAGGCAATAGAATTTTGCTTCTTGCTGAACCAAGATACTAACCTGGGTCCCATATAGAATGCACCACCACTAGTGCTTTTCCGATCATCAACACTTCCAGCCCAATCTGCATCAGTGTAAGCATGAAGAGTAAGATCAACATTCTTTGGATACCATAGACCAAAGTCTTGAGTTCCTTGTAGATATTTGAAAATTCTTTTAACAGCCTGAAGGTGAGACTCTTTTGGATTAGCTTGGAATCATCCAACAATCCCAACTGCATGCATAATGTCTGGTCTAGTCTCAGTGAGATAAAGTAGACTCCCTATCATTGATCTGTATTCTGGTTGATTCACTGTGGGAGAATCATCATGAGAACTGAGATTGCATCCGGTTATCATTGGTGTACTTACAGGTTTGCATTCTTCCATGCCATACTTCTTCATAATTTGCTTAAGATATTTTGCTTGTGATAGGAATATACCATCTGTAGTTTGATGTACTTGCAATCCAAGAAAGAATGTTAGTTCCCCAAGTAAGGACATTTCAAATTCTTGCTGCATGACAGAAGCAAATTTTTGGCTCATAGATTCTTCGTTACTCCCAAAAATGATATCATCAACATATACAACCACAATCAATAGTTTATCATTTTCAAATTTTGTGTATAAATTGCTATCAACAGACCCCTTTGAAAATCCTTGTTGATGAAGATATTTGTCAAGACGATAATACCATGCCCTTGGAGCTTGTTTGAGACCATACAAAGCCTTTTTAAGTCTACAAACAAGATTTTCATCATTGCCCAAAATGAATCCTTCCGGTTGTTCTATATATACTTCTTCTTCTAGATCACCATTAAGAAAAGAAGATTTAACATCCATTTGATAAACTTTGATTTGTTGATAACTTGAAAAAGAAAGAAACATTCTTATGGCTTCAAGTCTAGCTACAGGAGCAAAAGTTTCTTCAAAGTCTATACCTTCTTGTTGAGTATACCCTTTGCAAACCAATATAGCTTTTTTTCTTACAACATCCCCATTCTCATTTAACTTGTTCTTGAAAATCCATTTAGTTCCAATGACATTTTTATCATGTGGTCTTCGAACCAATTCCCAAGTGTCATTATTTTCAATTTGATCAAGCTATTCATTCATGGCTTGCTTCCAACATTCATCTTTGCTAGCTTGATTGACATTGTGTGGTTCAATTGTGGATAGAAGTGCCAGATGACTAGAAGATCCCACAAGAGTTCTCCTTGTTCGTACACCTGATTCCTTGTCTCCCAAAATTTGAGATTTAGGATGATTCTTTTGAACATATCTGGATGGAGCTTTTTCAGATAGATCATCTTCAGGTTCTTCATTGGATCCACTATCTATATCATTTCTATTTGATGTAGAAGGACATAGGTCACCATCATCTTCTTTTGTTGTTTGTTTTTCTTCTTTAGGAGCTGCAGAAGACTCATCAATAACAACATCAATACATTCAACAATCTTTCAAAGCCTTTTATTGTAACATGTGTAAGCTTTGCTTGAAGATGAGTAACCAAGAAATATCCCTTCATCCGATCTAGGTTCAAACTTGCCAAGCTTTTCATCATTATTTTTGATAAAGAATTTACTTCCAAAAACTCTAAAATGCTTCACAGAGGGAGAATTACCATACCAGAGTTCATATGGAGTTTTGTCACTATTTACCCGAACATGAGCCTTGTTGAGAATGTTAGCTGTTGTATGTGCTGCTTCACCCCAGAACATGTCAGGAGTTCGAGAATCATCGAGCATAGCTCTAGCCATTTGTTGAATTGTTCTATTCATTCTTTCTGCTACGCCATTTTGTTGTGGAGTGCCTGCTACAGAGAATTGTCTTTTTATGCCATGTTGTTCACAAAATTCAAAGAATTCATTTGATGTATATTCTCCTCCTCGATCAGATCTAAGACACTTGATTTTTAGAACTAATTCATTTTCAACTAATGCTTTGAAGATCTGAAACTTTTCAAATGATTCATATTTGTGTTTAATGAGCCCGATCCAACACATTATAGAGTAATCATCAATGAATAAGATATAGTATTCTTCCCCACGTGGTGACTTTTTCCTCATAGGTCCACATATATCAGTATGAATGAGTTCAAGAGGCTCTCTTGCTGATCCTTCTTTGGCATTAAATCGTACTCTGGTCTGCTTACCAAATTGACAAGATTTACATATGATACTTTCTGGTAGATTAATATTGGGAAGACCACAAACTGCTTGAAGTCTGCTTGCTTTGTTGATTTGAGAGAAGCTCAGATGCCCCAACCTTCTATGCCACAACCAATTTTTTGAAGACTTGCTCATGTAACATTGATCTATGCCGTTCATTATATACAGGTTGCTTGGATTTCTTTTTCCTTTTATAATGATTTTACCTATATCAAGATCACGAACCACACAATCTTTTGAACTAAAGACCACTTATGTTCCTTGATCACACATTTGACTTACACTTAACAGGTTATGCCTTAATCCATCCACATACATGACATCATTAGCCTTCACTTTTTCTTTTAGAAACACTGACCCTTTTCCTTTAATTACAGCAGGAGTATCATTTCCAAAAGTAACTTTATTTTCCTTTTCTAGAGCATTATATGCAAGAAGCTTGCTTTTGTCACCTGTCATGTGTCTTGAGCATCCACTATCAATGTACCATTGATTTTCTTCACCTTCTGCAAATAATGCTATCCCACAATTTTCAACCTGTAATTCCTTCCTTTTCCATACTTTGGAACTTGAGGGAAAGTGCTGTTTTGGCTGGACTTTGCTCCTGCATTCAGATTCTTCATGGCCAAAGTTATTGCAATAAGCACATTCAAATTCATTTTGAAGAGGAGAAAAGTTGTTATAGGTATTCTTCTTTGGTTCAGTATTCAACCTTTTCTTTCTTGCTTCTCTTGTCATGATGGTTTTGTAAGCAACACATTGAGCAACTTTGTGACCAAAATTGTGATATGTAAAACATTGTCCATTGAAATATACATTTTTGTAATCACGAAATCTTCGATTTGAATTTACCTGCTGGTTGGAGCTCCTTTGAAAGTTATTCCTGTCAGTGTTCCTTGAAGTGCGATGATCCTGCTTTACCTGTAAAGAATCCTTCCTTCTTTGTTGAGAGACAGAATATTGTAAACCAGTAGTTGCTGCCTTTAGATAGTTTGGTGCTGAAGCCTGAGAGGATTCTCCAATATATCCAAGACCTTTTTTTATGAGAGGAGAACGTTGAGCATTGATAATTTCATCTAAGGTTTCTGAACCTTTAGCAAATCTAAGATTGAGAGTTTTTTCTTTCTCATTATCTTTCCTTAGACTTACTACTTCACACTCCAATTCCTCAATGCGTTTTTCCTTTGCTTCAAGCTGATTTTCAAGAGTCTCTATGATTATGTTCTTTTCTTCTAGGCTTACTTTGAGTTGATTGTTTTCTTCAAGAAAGTCTTTGTCTTCCAGAGTATCCACAAAAGTATCATTTTCTTCTTTTTGTTCAAATGCCATGAGAAGTCTAAGATCTTCTTCACATTCTTCCTCACTATTAGATGACCCATCACTATCTTCATTAGTATAGTAACTTTTCTTAGAGCTAGATCGGTTCTTATTCCTTCTTGCTACTTCTTTTCCTTTAGCAGATGTTTCTTTATAAGGACATTTTGCAGCATAATGACCAAATTTTCCACACTCAAAACATTTGAAGGGAAGCTTACCTTTGAATATTCTAGTACCTAGTTAGAGCTTTCTCACAAAATTCGCTTCTTCTTCTTCGGATATATAGCTGGATTCTTTGACAACTTCCTTTTCTTTTCCTCTTCCAGATACCTTAAAAGAAACTTCTTTGATTTGAGACGGACCTCCTTGTCTCATTTCAAAAGCAGTCAGAATACCATGTAATTGAACAATAGTAAGAGTTTGCAGATCTTGCCTTTCTTCAATAGCTGAAACTTTAGAGTCAAATTTTGAAGTCAAGGATCTTAATACTTTTTCCACCAAAGTAGTATCAGTTATGGTTTCACCCAAATTTCTCATTCGATTTACAATATCATCCAGACGTAAGAAGAAATGGGAAATACTCTCATCACTATGCATCTTCAAATTTTCATATTCAATTCTAAGAGTTTGGAGTTTTGCATTTTTTACCTTTGTGTCTCCTTCATAGCTTAGAATGATTTTGTCCCATATTTCTTTTGTTGAATGTAGCTGCATTACTTTAGCAAATTCAGGTTCAGACATGCTTCCTAATAGGACATTTACTACTTTGGCATTGATTTCATACTTCTTCCTTTCTGCTGCATCAGTAGGAATACTTGCTGGGTATTGATAACCTTCTTCCACGATTGCCCATACATCCGCACCAGGACTTTGCAGATATGATTTTGTTCGTACCTTCCAGAATATCAAATTGCTTCAATTGAATAGAGGTGGATTTATAGACATTGCTCCTTCAAGACTTCCCATTGTGACGGATCTCCTTCAAGTGATCAAGCTTCTGCAGAAGGACCTCCTCTGATACCAATTGTTGGGAAAAATACTGAGAGGGGGGGTGAATCAGTATTTACTGCATATACAATATCTTTTTACTTTTTCACTCTCTAAAACCCATACGCTACTTTCCTTTAGTAAAATCGCGTATACACGCGGATATCCTTTATACAACTCGCGTATTAGCAGAGATCTAAATATGTAGATATTTATTGACTTAGTTCTCTGCAATATTCATTCATCTGATGTTAAGTTAACAGTAAACATGAGTAGTAACAACATAATAAACCATCACACAAAGCATCACACATGAACACCAGGATTTTTAGGTGGAAACCCAAGTCGGGAGAAAACCACCGCTGCAGTTGCTCAGCCTTCAATATTTTTATTATAGAGAAAACATCTTACAACATATGTGCTGGTGAAGAATCCTACCAGCACGCAGGCACCCACCTACGCTCGTTTACCAGCCTCTCCTGGAAGGGAGCTACGACCCCCTGCTCTCGTTTACCAGCCTCTCCTGGAAGGGAGCTACGACCCCCTGATCTCATTTACCAGCCTCCCCTGGAAGGGAGCTACGACCCCCTGATCTCGTTTACCAGCCTCACCTGGAAGGGAGCTTCAACCCCCTGACTGAAGGCTATAACCCTCAGCACCTCTATGGACCACGTTTCATCAATTTTCACACTGGATCCAAAAAACTTCAATAGAGCACAACTTGCAGGCCACGTTTCATCATATTTTCAGACTGGACCCTTTCCATACTTTTAAGCATAGTCAACCATTAAACAAATACATATAACTCACTGACAGATATCAATAAACCAGCAGAACAGATCAGAAATTTCTTACCACAGACTTCAGCAAGCCCTAGTTTGCATACGCGCTTCCCTTTTACTGATGTTGCGTATATACGTGCTTCCGTTCACATAAACCAGTGTATACTTCAATACATATTACAGATCCAATTTCATTGCGCATACGCGCTTTCTCTTTAGCGAAGCCGCGTATATACGCGCTTCCTCTTAGGTGAACTAGCGTATGGTTCTTCAGACTTTTATGTCATTGCAATTCTTCACAACAGATACATCACTTCAGATTTTACCCTTTACCTCAGACAGATGTTCGCCTCATCACATATCTAATCATTCCATAAACAGATCTAGCAAATACAAGTACGTTTCAGATCTAGATCCCCTTCTTCATCATTGGTGCATCATACATTCAGATCTATCATTCAATTGTAACCCTTTCCATTCAGATCTACTTCAGAGAGAAGTATTCATTCAAGCTCAGACATCTTGCACCCACACTCATGATTTGCACAATGAATTTCTTCTCTTTATATAGGTTTACCCTTTTTCAATACCATGAGCCCTTTTTTTTTTCAATACCATGAGCCAAAACAATACCATGAGCCCAAAACTACATTACTTCCGATGGTATTCCTGGACGGGGTCATTTAGACGAATCATTACCCAATACAATGGGTCAATACCATGGTGGTTACCCCTGGTTTTGCACTTTTATGAGCGCTTTTGCCCATACGCGACTTGGAACGTTATTTCCCGCGTGCATACGTGACTTCCCCTAGACAAATCCGCGTATGCCTAGAGACATACTCTTTTCATCATAGATCTATCACATGCTGAATTCCTTTCTTCATTTCCTTCTGTACTCACTGTAGATATATCAGATTTAGTTCATCAAGACATGTTCTATCAAGCACAACTTCATCTAGTAAGTTGCCATTATCTTCATCAAGTGGGTTTCCTTTCAAGGACAACACTCAACATCATATTGCTAACAAACATCATTTACCAAGTCCATCAAGTCAGGAATAACTTCATCAGGTGAATTGCCATCAAGGACAACACATGTCAACAGTCGCATGTCTTCATCTTCATTTAGTGGGTTTCCATCAAGGACAACACTCTGAATCATATTGCCAACAACAAATGCATTGGGGATGGCAATGCAATTGAAGCGATTGTGTAACAGAGCGATGTGATGAAGCGGCGAAAATGTGCAGGGTGGTGACGAAGGAAACACAGTGGAGATAATGGCGGAAGGGCTGACCAGAGTCTATAATGCAGAACATTAAAATATAACTTATGAATGAAATATATGCATGGCGGAGGAAGAAATGCGATAACACGTGGGATGATGACGTGGAGGGAGACCGTGTCAACGGCGAGGATAATGAAATATTAGCCATCCGATCTCAGGAGGAGATCGACGATTGAAAGGGTGGCAGAGCGATGGACGATGGGCCAGGGACGTAATAGGCTTGGATTAAATTTCATGCAGATTCGGAGCACGATGACCATTGGATGAAGGCCCTTAGATCAGACAGCGGTGATGGATGTCGCTACGCGTCCTTGTCCGAACAATAGCGTGCGATGGAGAGCGGTATTCGGGCCGTACGCAGGGACATGTGGTAGGCGATGAGTGGAATCGCTGGCCCAAGGGGAATTACCACCTACCGCCGAAAGGTGGTGCGATGAATACCGGGTGGTTTTTAAACAGCAGACGCGGGGCGAGGACCACAAGGCAGGAAAGATGCGGTGCGTTGATCTATAGTTTGATTGGACGGCCCAGGACGCACCTGATATGCATTCGGTAAGCTCCTTTCGGCCTGACGCATGGTTACAGCCTTTGGTCACGCGGGCTAAGAAAACAAAGGGGCCAGGACCGATAGGGCTAAACCTTAAATATTTCAAATATGAAATTTTCAGCCATCTTTAATGAATTTTAGAGGCGGGAAATGGAAATGATAGATACAAAAATGATTTTCCAAGTCTGATAGGGGGAAATTGAGAACTCTATGCCAGCTTGATTGTGAAATTCTATGGGAAATGGATTGTGATCAACATAATGGATGATTTGTGACCCTAGTTTAGTCATCTACAAATTATTAGAAGGATGATAAGATGAGCAATTCAGATTTGTTCATATATTGGACAATAAATAAATTGGTACACAAGAATAGTGATTTTGAGAGGACACAAACGACTATTAGGTTGCATATTTGAAGAGACCTAGATAAGGGCAGTGTTGTGAGAACTAGATCAGTAAAATAATTTACTGTGGTTGGGAAAATTGATGGCAGTCCAAATACAATTGGAGTGTTGTTAGGAGACTGTCAAAGAAGAGCTCTAAGTCTTGTACTTATGAAGGAAAAAAATATTGGTAGGAGGGTAGTTGTATTGGGCCTAAGGACGTGAGGACTTTGAAGGACTAAAGTAGTAGTCAAGTGGGCTAGCCAACTAGGCCTAGTTCACTATATTGCGTCATTGAGAAGAAGGGAAGCCTCCATATCCCTAGACTTGTCATCTTAGAGTAGTAGGATGGAAAAAGTGGGCATACCAAAGAGTTTTCACAACGGAGTTGTGAACAACTGATCGAAAAGCTTAAGTGTTGCAGACCTTAAAGGAAAAAAGAGGTGGATAGAGGGAAATGTTTTTTAAGCCGAGTTCAGTAATATAAAGGAGTTGAGTTCATTGATACAGGAGGGTTGAGGAGATGCATAATAGGAGGAAATAGAACCGGCCAGATGTGTTTGATACATGTGGATTGAAATGGATATGTGTGGCAACCATCAAATAGTGGGTCAAGTGTTGTCTTGTTCAAGGTATATTAGTTGCAAAGGAATAACACCAAGCACTATTTGTATTCCTTGTATCAGTGTGATTGTAAAGGGCCATCATCCCTAGTACGAGAGCTCTAGCCTATTCTATTATAGTTTTTAATTTAATGAAGAATGGTTAGAAAAAGTTAAAAAATTTCATGTGCACTAGTTGATTCCCTGATGTGTGTAGATTTTGTTGTGAAAATATGTGTTGTAGCACTTGAGTGTGTTTGCATCAAAGATTCTAAGACCAAACCCAAATTCTCATGTGTCGTGGAAATTCAACATATAAATTTTTCACCTAAGAACTACATGTAACAACTCATATTAGACAAGTCATGTCCAATCTCAACTGATCCCACTTAACAAGTTACCAAGAGAAGTCTCATCACATCCAACTGTGGTCATAAAACACCTAAGAAACATATTTTACATCTTGACATGCCATAGTTTACATTCCTTGGAACTACATAGCATGCCATTTCACTCCCTCCTTATCACACCTATAACTCAATGACACCCTACCACACATTCTTATTCATTTCCATTAATTTGAAACTAGTACTCCCTTGACTTTCCTTGTCACTCCATAACACTCCCTGACATGCATTAGCACACCTTATGACCTAGAACATATTGTCATGTTTTCCTGACCTCTAGCAAACCTTTTCACTCCCTCCTTAGCACATCTGGAACTCACTAACACTTCTTGTCACAAATTATTATTTTTTTATTTCCATGCACTAATTTTACCTAGTGCTCCCTTATGTTTCCATAACACTCCCTAAAACTTCCTAACACATGTTGGCACACCCCGACACCTAACACATCTTGGTCGCATGCCACCTTGCACTCTAGAATGAATTAGCGCTACCTAGCACACCTTACCACTCTCTCCTTAGCACACCTAAAACTCACTGGCACTCCCCATCGCAAACTATTATTCATTCATTTCCATTCATTTTAACCCAGTACTCCCTTATGTTTCCCTATCACTCCCTAACACTCATTAGCACACATTGGCACACCCTGGCACTTGACACATCTTGGTATGCTTCCCTAAGACTCTAGCATGCCTTGGAACTACATTACATACCTTGTCACTCCCTCCTTAGCACACCCTAAACTTGTTGACACTTCATTTCCATGCATTTGAAACTATTTATCCCTTGTGTTTCCCTAGCACTTGGACCTAACACTCCCTAGCATGCGTTTGCACCAAACCTTACCACTCGGCACATCTTGGCATGCCTTAACATTTACCTTCTCTTGGCATGCCTAACATGCTTTGGAATTGTCTAGCATGTGTTAGTACTTCCTGGCATTCTCCAGCGCACCTTAGCACTCCTAGTTTTCATGCCCTCATAGATAGCCTTATTTTTTTGCAACTTGAGAACCCATCTAATTCATTGGGAAAACAATGTTGTGCCCAACCCAAAGTCTCCCTTTATTTGAAACCGCTTTGACCAACCCCTTAATGTAACCATAGGATTCCCTCCTACAAATTATATTATGACCTTCTCCTAACACATTTTTTCCTTGAGACACCTAGAATTCATTGACAGTTCTTGGCACACACTCTTATTTGTTCATTTGCATGCATTTTCACCTAGTTCTCCCTTGTGATTCACTAGCACTCCCTAACACTCTTCAACATGCATTGAAAAGTTATAACATGTGTTATAATTCCTTTTCATTCCTTTAGTCACACCCTAGGACACCCTAGCTATGATGCCCTCACAACTACCCTTAATGTTTTTGGGACTTGAGAACCCAACCAAGTCTTATCCTAACTACCAAAACTTGGCCAAGGTATGATTACTACAACTAGACTATGCCTTTTTCACCTAGTAATTGGCTATAACTCATCTTAGGCTACTCATGTACAATTTCAACTTAACCCAATTAACAAGTTACAAGTTACCAAGTCAACAATCATGTCTAACCATTGCCTTGAAACAACTGAGAAATATATTTTACATATTGACATGCCATAACACTTGGAATGTATAATAATCCCTTGGCACTCTGTGGCATGTGTTAGCACCCCCTGCATTCCTTATCACTATGTGGCATGTGTTAGCATTCCCTAACATGTCGTGGCACTCTAGCATGCCTTGGCACTGCCTAACATATAACCTTGTATATACCTCCTTAACACACCTCGAAATTACTGACACTCCTTATCACTCAGTCTTATTCGACCTTCATTTCCATGCATTTTGAACTAGTTCCTCCTTGTGTTTCCATGGCACTCCCTAACACTCCCTGGCATGCATTGACACAACCTAGCACCTGGCACATCTTGGCATGCCACCCTAGAAGTTTAACATTCCTTGGCACTACCTAGCATACCTTGTCACTCCGTCCTTAACACACCTATAACTCACCGACACTCCCTGTCACACACTCTTATTCATTCATTTCCATGCATTTGAAACTAGTGCTCCCTTGTGTCTCTCTGGCACTCCCTAACACTCCCTAGCATGAAATGGCACACCCTAGTACCTAGGACATCTTGGCATGATTCCTTGGTCTCTAGCATGTCGTAACACTCTCTAGAAGACATTGTCACTCCCTCCTTAGCACACCTAGAACTCACTGACACTTCCTCTCACAAAATATTATTCATTCATTTCCATGCATTATTTTTACATAGTGCTTCCTTCTATTTCCCTGGAATTTTGTAGCACTTCCTAGCATGTGTTGGCACACCATGGCACCTGGCACATATTGGTTGCATGCTTCCCTAGAACTCAAGCATTCCTTAGCACTGCCTAACATACCATGTCACTCACTCCTTAACACATCTGGAACTCGTTGAAACTACTTGTCACACACACTTATAATTCATTTGTTTCCATGCATTTTGACCTACTTATCCCTTGTGTTTCCCTAGCAATAAATAACACTCCTTAACACACATTATCACACCTTGGCACTTGGTACATCTTAGCATGATTCCCTGGCGAAAGCCCTAGCCTCACTACAACTCCCTCTACTAGCTACCAAGTGATGAGTGCCTCTAGCTCTGAAGCACAAGTCATTTATCTAGTCCTAGCCTCAACTGACCCTTGACCTCCCCTCATGACTCAACTTCCTCACTTCTCTCTCATGCCTATTTACCATTACATTCTCAAATCAATCTTAGCATAACTTCTGAGATATTGGTGAGCGATACTCAGATTATGATGAGTGAGAAGAGGAGGACATTGAGTGTTCTTGGAGACCCTAGAATGTTTTTTGCCCAACTGCTGAAATAATGCGATCGCTAGGTACCTTTGAGTTTATCGTGAGGTTCCTAGAGCTTTTTAAGGAACTACCTTACTCGCTAGATGACACCCTATATGGGTGATATGTATTTATAATCAAGTAATGATACTAGAAGTGGTTTCAACTAATTGAAAGAATGATATTAACAAACAATCAATTTATACCCTTGTGTGGTCAATTGTTGTGCCACAACATTCTCAGAGAAATTGGATTTTATAGTTCCCCTATGTCTCTTCAACCAATATTTTTCCCGTGGGCTTACAGTTGAATGGGTGTTGACTGCAGCTCCACAATTGTGTAATTTAACTATTTTTGGGGGCATGAATGAACACCATGAAGTATCCAACAAATTCAATTTTAGTCCCTTGGCGGAGTCATTATAGTGAGATACAACATGTACAGTTCCTTGAGCTCGACAAGCTATATCGACACTGTGGAACATGCCCGAATATACAAAAACACTATCATAGGCCAACTACACCACTAAGGAAACATTAGCATGCATAGGGATGTGTCTTGTTGCAAAACTTACAACATGCAACCTTTCCAGTTGTTTGGGTTTGCCTCCCAAGCTAAGAGGTAGAAACAATTTGTTTAGCGAAGGTAGAGATGTATTGTCATCCAAACTCTATCGCTCACATATATTACCCAACACAAACCTTGCATGTCCTACTGCTTCAATACATTCCAAGTGTCGGCTTCGCCTTTGGCGTTGATCACAATAACTCCTCCAAAAATCCTTCTTAGAGCCTCACCAAGGTTCCAACAACCATAGAAAAGAGGCATACATGAATTATGTCTCTTGATATGGTGTATGTCACTTGCAATAGTGAGCACTTCACTCTCATTGATGTAATCAATACTGATGGCCTCCACGCAACGTCAAAAAAAAAGGAGAGTCACACTAGTTGCACTGGTCACATTTTCTGGGGCATTCATATGTGATTATGCAGTGCAACTAGTGGAGGTCGCATTGGTTGCCAAGTTAGGTAGGTTGCACGGAACCCTGCTTCTTGAGACTACGAATTAACAGCTGGTCACAACTGGCTAGAGGTCACACCTCCCAGTTGTTACTTGAGGCTACGACTCGATGATTCATCCGTAGCCTTGGCCATGAATTTAATGCCATTCATGCGAGTCTCTAATGGCTTTAACTATAATGTGTGAGGCATCCTTACGCACCAAATTCACTAGGCCAATTCGAAATTCTTGAAATAGTGACTGGATAACCTCCTTTCGTACTATCCTTGAAATGCTAATGATATCGTTTTTGGAACTAGGTCATCCACATAGACAAGAAAATTTTTGCAAATATGCGATAGCTCGTCAGGGACCACCTTCAGAGATAAACTCAAAATTCTCAAGTCATCTGAAAGAAAGTAACTCTATAATCCTACCAACAAAGTCACAAAGAAAACCTTATAACTTGGAGTATAACCCCCCCATCGTAGGACACATAGCATCATGGGCATTACTGTAGTATAACGTGCCTCATATGAAAGACAGTTTCAATGAGTGGACAAATATAACTACTGTTCACGTTTCTAGAACCCATTGTGACCAATGCAACACTAATTGCATTAAGCTTAAATATTTTGATTCATATTCAGGTCCAAAAAGTTGGAATTTGTAAAGTCATTTGTTGCAGCTCGCATTCTCCAATGCATTGGTCGCATCCACAAATGAAGAGGTTGTATGGTCACACCATTCTATGGTTTGACTTTCACCCTAATAACACATTAACATCATTAGAAGGTCCTTGTTAATAATATACATACATACTTTTCGTATTCCCATGTCATTTGGCTTGTATATAAGTGTTCATATCGCCCAAAAGAAAAGCACAACTCATCCTCTCTCTCTCTCATAATGGTTAGAACTCATTAACTACCTTTACCATTTTATTTTTATACTCTAATTTGGAGTGCGCATTCGTGTTTTAGTGACCAAATAACATAATTTCAAGAATGCACTAAGTAAGGACTTCAGTGAGCATGATAAGGTTATCCTCAACTTATGTATATATTGTGATGATTACACTAGAGACTTTCTAGGTGGTTTTGTAAAACATTATGACTTATGTTCAAACATTTCTTCTAAGATTAACATATGAAGTGAAATGCCAAGCTTTGGATGCTTACTCTCTCATACATAAAAAACCTTATTTTGGGAAAATAATTCTTATGCTCATGGATATGATGGATATGATTCCTTAAAACTTGGTGGAGAGCAAGTTGAGTAATACACGCCAAAGTGAAATTCAAGAGAAAAAGGTTTTAACCTTTGATTCATGGCTATGATAACTTAGGATTTTATAACATAAGGATAAGAAAATGATAATACAAACCCTAAATTAATGGAGACCATAAGGGGGCATGGGCAATATGACCAATGGGAAAACACCATTGCAAATGCAAGTTGATGACAAGATAACTCCCGAAAACAACTACATGCACAAACTCTAATGAAATGAGAGGGAATGAGGGCTAATGCTATATGAGGTACCTTGTAAACCCTGATGCATATGAGTGATCCAGTTTCAAGATAAGATGAGAAGGTGAAGATGATAAGCACCCCCAAGAGTAATGATTAATTCACAGCAAGGTTGGAACTTCAATCACCAATGCCTACAGTTTCAAGGATGTCAGGGAAAATAGATAATTCTCTAAAATCCTAATGCACATGTTGAGGCATAGGACTAGTCAAGGGACTAGGGCAACATGCTACGTAATAAATACCATCATGGTGTCATGCGATGTCGATGAGATTGTTCCCTTAGAGGCATAGGTAAAAAACAGAAAGGGGGTGACTTTCTTGCAAAATTAGGGTTTCTCCCAAACCCTAGTATAGTCAACATATGGGGAGCCAAAAAAACACTCTCATAATGCTAAATCTGAGCAATTAGCTTCATTATGACAAGTGGAAGCTTAGTCCAAAAAAAATAATAACTATCAAACCTTTAGAGAGGACATTTTATCATACATTTTTACGTCTATATTAAAATAAGAAATAACCACAAATTTAATGAGTCTTTTAATTTAAATATGACCAACTACTAATTAATTATGTTTATATGTTTTATAGATCAAATAATTTATATGCATTTTATCATACATTTTTACGTCTATATTAAAATAAGAAATAACCACAAATTTAATGAGTCTTTTAATTTAAATATGACCAACTACTAATTAATTATGTTTATATGCTTTATATATCAAATAATTTATATGCATCTTAATATCTTATTTATTTATATTGAATTTTTAATTTAGTACTATATATATATTTTTAAATATTATTATTGACATTTAATTTTTAATTTTTATTTTTAAATTAATTGTAATTCTTGCCTCCAAAAAAATTCCGCCCTGGGTGAGCAACAATTGAATGAAGCTCGCCAAAAATTGGTGACAAGGAAGGTTAAACTGCAGTTGAACCGAACGATTCAAATTTTTATTTTTTGATAATGTTTTATTCTCGCCTACAAAAAAAAATCCACACACCATTCAGGAGCAGGAGCAAGTGGAACCCTGTGGTGAGCATTCTATTAGATTTCGAAGAGGGATGCTCGATTCCTTTGTATTATTTGAGGTAGCTGGTTGACGTCGTAGTTGTGGAGATGCACATCGGACTGGCCTCACACCAGATTGGCTTCTGAGGGGAAGTAAGCTCAAGATGTTGCTCACCTTAGTCCACAACCTGCCCACCAATTATTTATAAAATGAACCTTCAGAAATACTATTTTGTGATTTTTTTTAGCTCGTCAAAACCCCATATTTTAATGCCTTACAAGAAAATTTATTGAGCTTGTTTGATTTTGATGTCTTCAATCTAAGTTTCATGTTGCATTTGCAGTAGTATCTTACCTATCTTAGAATTTGTTTGGTCTTGACCCCATATTAGATTTTCTCCATGTTCATTCTGGAGGTATAGTGCTCCAAAACTTTAAGCCTTCCACACAAAACTATGATTTATGACTCATATACAAGTCCGAGTTGTTGTAGCTTGAGACTCCAATCTGAAAATTTGTCTTCTGAAAAATTACCCCTGCAATTCAAGTTCTGAAGATGACACCACAGTTCTATAATATAGGTTCTAAAAATTTGCTGCACGATTTTAGAAATGCAGGTCTGAGCCTACAAAGAACTGATGTATGTTGTAATCCAAATTTAAGGTATTAAGAAGATTTTTTTTTTCCCAAATATATCATTCTCAGCCTCTATCATCATGTCACTGTATAAACTCTAAAATTCTTGACCGAAATAAGCCTCACTGTATAAAATCTAAAATTCTTGACCAAAATAAGCCTCATTGTATAAACTCTGAAATTCTTGACCGAAATAAATTCTTAACCAAAATAAGTTCTCAAAGTTGATAGTAAGCTCTTCTATGTGTATGAATTTGACTTGAACTGAAGCGACACGTCTTTTTGGAGTGAGGCCTGTATAAGAGTGTAGTTCAGCTAGCAATTAAATATATATATTTTCAACTTAAAAATCAATTTCTCATCAACCAGTGGGAGTTTGGGGGCAAGTAAGGGCTAGTTAGAAAGAGGAAAATTTCTCTTCAAGATGGTCTAGGAGAATACCTTGAAATAATCAGCTTCAAGTCTGATTATGCCATGTATTTTTCCAAACATCATCACCAGACTATAGCAACAACAACAGTGGAGAAACCCTGACAAAGATGAGACTGCTGCTTATAGTTGAACAAAACTTCGGTAGGGTTATTAAAATTTCTATATTGTAATCCATAGAAGCTTTTAACTATTGAAATCCTCACTCCAGGAGATTATATTGAGTTTGATGAAGTCCTAATGATAGTGGATGCCAATTGTAACACTGATTTCCAGAACAATCTACCCATGAATCTGCTATATCTCTTGTTCATCCAAACCCTTCCTTTTTGATAAGAAAAGTAACCTTTGCTGAGAACATCAATGCTTTAGAGAATGGACATTCCTCAGGTCAGAGGAAAATTTTGCATAGAGATTTGATTTTCATCGGTACCTAAGGGTATAGAAGAGCTAGAGAGAAGCATGGCTGCAAGGAATAGTGAATTCTGAGCATGCAACAAAATTCTTCCAACTATTTCTAACTTGAATTTAAAACAAAGAATTCCTTAATCAAGAATTTCAAGTTTTGGGAAGTTCATTTATGTTGGCTACAGACTTCAATTGGATTTATTTCCAAGATCATAGATGTATCAAGTCACAAAGGTTGATGTTAGTCACTGGATAGTTCACTTATGCCACCTATATAACAGAGAATTACTGTAGATGGACGTCGACTATGTTGCAGAGGAACTAGGTATTATATATTCTATGTATATGAACTATGCAACGATTCATATATTTACACATAGAAAATCATGTACACAATGAGACACCAGAATTCAGATATAAATGTGCCTCCATCAAGATTTACATCATAATTGAATTCATAACAGATACTAAAGCAACAAGGTCTCTACATGTATGTTGCAACTGTTATCTGAAGCTGTGTATGAATATCACTACTGATGTCATACTATAATACATATATACATATATGGTACCATACAGTTCTGTACTTCAACATATCAATACTGACCGCCCTGTACTAAAACATATATCTTTGATGCCATGTACAGGAACAATATATCATAGTGCAGACGGTCCAAACAAATATTGAGAGTCACCATACTGAGATGTGATGATGCCTTATACATATAATCGAAACCATGTGAGAGATAGAGATTGGATTCCTTAGAGTGAAAGTGACGTCAATAGTACACAGTGAATGCAACGATACCCGTATTGTCAATACATGTGAATGTGATGTCATATATTCTACATATGTAGCCATATCAAACATATTGTCATACACTCAACATTAAATCAACAAAGATAATTGAAATTTCATTTACTCTACATAGATGCTCAATGTCATATCTAATGTGATGCCATTGTTAATGTTGCAGAGAGAGATCTCACTTCATGTATGTCTACATCAGAGTGTGTGGGCCATTGAAATAATATATTTGTCGTAATGATCTGATCCATATACTACCGACAGAGATATAATGCGACATGCTAAAGTCTTTGAGAACCAAATCCTTCAAGTCATGGATTCTATTATATCTGGAACTGCTCTACATTTCAGAACTATAATCTATGATTCAGTTGTTAACAATTTGTAGTGACAATCTAGAAATTCCCTTCAGAACTTGGAGTATTCAACTGTCTCTATCAATATATCTTAACTGAGATATTTTCTTGATGATGCCAATAGACCTACCTTAAGATGATAAGTTTTTTTCCTTCCAGCCATTAATACAAAAGAACTACATTATCATGACATAGATACGACTATGATTTAAACTGTGTCATCCCCAATATACTCCAGCATTGATATATATAAACTTGGTTAGTCAAGCAGTGTTATTATTTTGTTCACTAGTTGTAAAGATGTTCATACACAAAAATATAATGAACAATCCCAAGTCTTTCTTAGAGAGAAAATCTCCACAGATGTAATCCTTAGCTCATGGATGCATTCTACAGGCTGAAGGAATGTGTTGGTCGCTTTAATTGTTTTCACAATTGAAGCTCCACATAAATTTTCAACCCGAGGAAGTGTTTTTATTCCAAAGACAATCACGCACTGGATATGCTCAATTTCAAAAGCAAGAACAATGTTGTAGTAAAAAGCCACACAATTATCAACCACACAAATCTAATTATTCACGCTCTGTTTAATCAAAGTTGAAGTCACTTAAGTTATAGCAGAAATAATTCCTATGTTGCAGTTCAAATCCAAATAAAGGAAAATCAATCTGCAAGAAAAGAAATCAATCAACCATAGCAGGAACAGGACCCTATTCCTTAATTAGGAACTTCAACACCTGCTGCCTGACACTAATCACACTGTAGAAAAGATAACTCAAGAGACCAAGACCCTATTCCTATGAACAGGAACCTTCAGCACTTGTTCTCCTGTTTCTAATCACACTGCAGGGAAAGAAAGGCAATTAGTGGGGGCAGGACCCTATTCCTTTGTACAGGAATATTCAGCACCTGCTTCCCAGCATCATACATTCACACAATTAACAGAAATAGATTTCTCAACTTCTCAAGAATGAATGTATTAAACACATGCAGCGTTAAGGAAACAGAGTACTTGATGAACTACAGAACTATGCAACTAGTGTTCAACAACAGAATTAAAGTAAAGTGCAAACAGCGTAAAGAATTAAACAAATTACAGGAACAGAAGGGTGAATCTTGTGAGGAAGGCGGGCCCTTTCCCTCTCACAAGATTCCCCAGGGAAAGAATTAAATTGGGGCGCTCAAAAGAAGATTTTATTCATCTGTCAAAAGAAATGATACATTACAGATGGAGTCTAGCTCCGGTTCTCACACAATGTTCTCCTGTAGCTTTCAAAAATGAACTCTCCACTAATGATGATGTCTCCTCTTTTTAAAGAGGAGACATCTTTTACAATTACATGAGAGAAAATCTACGTTTATCCCAAATCTGTTCGCTTTCTTAAAACAGGACTATTCTGTTCTTCCAAAAAAAGATATTGTTACAACAGAGACAACAAGAATGCTATCTTCAGAATGGTCCATGTAACCATGTCTTCATGCTGTTACTATTGTTCCACAAAAGGCTCTTCCATAATCGCAAATTACGAGTGACGGAATTTGCGTGCTTGCTGGCTGTTTCAGCAACTAAGTCAACTGTTTCAGCAACGGCCACTTGTTCCTAGCAAAGCATATAACTTATCTGCGATCTTTTGGACTTATGTTAGCAACAATGCACTTCGATAAATGATAAAATATAAGAGTATTATGGAATTATATGTAAACAGATTAAACATATAATAAAGAAGAGGATTTTATGTACCTTGGGATAAAGTAGATGAAAATGATAATGGAATCCTTTTTAATCAAGGTTATAAAGATAAGATGGTGTCAAAGTATATAGCAAAAACGATACATAGTGGAGTCCTAACATCCCCCCCAGCTGAAAATGTTGCATGTCCTCAGGCAACCCCTAGTCTGAGTTAGAGTCTGAGTACTGATACTGTGCATGCAAATTACTCAAGCAGTAGCTGGAGAAGGTGGCATCTGTAGGAGCTCGGAATCCTTTATTGTTCTGCAATTGCTGCCATGTTGAAGCTTCATCTCTGCCAGCCAATTGGTAGTGACACTGATATTTCTCTGAAGGCAGCCATAAAATTGGAAAATGAAAATGATAACCGATCCAGTTTACTCCACAATGTCGAATGCATCCAATGTAATTAGGTACCCCGGAAAGTGCAGCTTGAAGATTTTCAGGGTTAAAAGGGTGATAATCTTGTCTTTCTTTACATGACTGCTGCCAAAACATAGTGTTGGCCTTCAATGCAGCAGTCCCCTTTACTCTAATTTGCTGTTGACACTTAAAAAGTGTTGAAGCCTGTAGTTGTTGTATGTACCTATGCATTCCTGGCTTCTGTAAGAATTTATGATATTGTGCTATAAACATGGCTGGACTTAAAGGTTCTGGTCTAATCCAAAGGAGTCTATTCTCCTCATTATGACTGCTTGCAGTGAATGCAGTTTGCCAAGTGAGCTGGTTGGCCAAAAATGAAACAAATGCCCTTATTTGTATATCACCTGCAATTGGAATAAGATTAACTCTTCTATTGTCGGGAATGGCCTCATTATGAAGGTAAAGTTCGCACAGAAAATGCTGGTCACTTTCAGGGGCCTCAGTAAAAGTCTCAACAAATTTCTCTGAAGTAAGTAATTCATGCGGTCTGCCATCCTTTATTGCTTTTAATTGAAAATAAACTAATCGTTCAGAAAGAAAGAGAGAGTAGTTTACAGAGGGTTTGCGGGTAACCATCAACTTCTGTACTAATGAAAACATCAAGGCCATCTTTTCCTTAGTTTCCTTGACTTCCTTTTTGGAGTCCCTGAGCTGTTGCAACATCTGTTCCCAACTATCCCAGTTGGCATACATGTGATTCTGCCATGCTAACTTATGCTGCTGTAGTATTGTATCTTGTTCTTCAGCATATTGTTTCTTCCATTTGTTCATCAGTTCCAATTGATTCCATGGCAGGGTCTGTGTGCTAGCATTAGAAGTACTGGGTTGGGACGTTGTTTGAATGGCTACACTGACTAACTTAGGGCGAGATATCTGCGGTGGTGTTTCTGTCTGAGTGGCTGCACTAACTAGCACAGGGCGAGATATCTGAGGTTTAGTTTCTTTTTCTTCATTTATTGAGAGCCCTACTGGTTCTTGTGGAGCAGTAGGGCATCCCTCTTTTATTCCAGCTGATGTAGATGCCTCAGATACTTGAACTTTAACTAGTTTGTAGCGTGCCTGCTGGTAAATATTACCACACTCATGGCACATGTATTCCTTGCATGGCTCCTTATTTTGCGTTGATGCTGTGTGTGCTAACATATAGAGATTCAATTCTCTATCAAAAGCTTCTCGTGCCATGGTTAATTCACTCTTGTAGGCTTCCAGTTCAGACTTCAAGAATTCATTCTCCTCCAATAAAGATGTCATAGTATGTAAACCCTGTGCGCTGGTTGATTCTGCTGGGGTATTCCGCTGTTGCACAGCCGTAGCTGGTTCTTGTGGGACAGCTACAGCTGGTCTCCCGGTATCATCATGCTTGGTGTATTTTTGTACCACAGTGGCTGGTTCTTGTGTTTCAGCCTCTGGGTAAGTGACTGGTTCTTGTGTGGCAGTCACTGTTTGAGCCATAAACAATGTCGTATTATCCCGGGGCACTGGTTCTTGTGTGGCAGTGCCACCGGACGAGACGGGTTGGGGGGTTTGAAATGGGGAGGAAGATTGGAGTTTTAACAGAATAGTGGCGGGGTCAGGGGAAATGGGAGTAACTCCTGTTTCAACAGTCATCTTCATTTTCCTTTTTGGTAGGAAAGCAGAGAAGTCACTGTCTTTCCTTTTCTTTGCGGGGGAGGATTGTTCTCTGGGGGAAGGGCTTTCGGAAGAAGTGAAGATTTGGAATTTAGCCCTTGTCCGTCGTTTGGAGACTGAGACTGTTGGGGTTCTTTTCTTTTTATAAGTAGGTGGGGATGGGGGTGTTAGAGAGTCGTCACTAGGGACAGAAATAGTGGGGACGGTTGACTCTACTAAGTGGGACGAGCTTGGGGTTGGGTCAACTGGCTTTGGGGCTGAAGTTACTGGGGAGTGTGGAATATCGTCCCGTTGCCCTTCATAAGGAATTTCAGGAGTATCTTGGGAACTTTCGGGTTGTTGGGACATTTTGGCCTGCTGAGGAATTTCAGGCAGCTGGGGAACAGGGAGTGGGTCATTCAAAGGGGGGTTTTGCTGAGCAAAACCCCTCTGTATTAACAATTGGCATAAACAATGGTGGGTGAGGGATAACATTGGGAATTTAGACCGTCTACAATAATAAGACATGTTTCTGATACAACCAAGCAGATAATAGGGGATATTAACCATTCGACCATTTCTCAAATGATTCATCAAAACAAAATCGTGGTTGTACACTACCTGGTAACGCCCTTCGCATGTCAAGTAGTGCTTGATGAATTCTGCCACTGATGGCCATGGTCGAGGAAGTGAATGCAGACTTACACCGCGGCCTTTAAGTTCAACTGGCTCATCTGGACGAAGAAAATCTTGCTGTGCATTCAAAATAACCTGCTTTCTGCTGAACCAGCGAGTCCCAATAGCCGGCAATCCTGAAACTTGAACTATGTCCTCCTCTGTTACTGAAATGCGGACCCCTTGAACCACTGAGAAATCCCCTTGAAGGTTTTGTGCAAACTCTAAAACTTGTTCCTGGTCAAATTCACCCAACCTTTCAAAATATACTGTCCATCCCGCTTGTTGGAAAATTTGATAGGCTTCGGGGAACAATTGAAGAAGATTTATGGAACCAGGCTCGTGTCTGATGGCCGACCCTCCCATGGCTCTAGCTTTGAGTTACATGCAGAGGCACAGAAGACAGTAAACACAGACTTTGATCGCGCTAGTTGTTGCAACAGAGGCTACAGAGTCTCAATGACGGCGGAAGTGGATATAAAAAAGGACGGAGGATTGGTTAATGCGAAATGATTGTTCAGTTTTCGAAATTCCCCCCCCTACGTATGGTGTAATGATGATTGGGCGTGTAAAGATTGTAATCATTATGAATGAAATCCTCTCTTTAATATACTTTAACTGAATTACATTAAAACCTCATACCTTACATTTTTACCTTTGGTTTAATAATTCGAAGTGTCGAGTGCTTCAAAATGGCTTAATATACATGGAAGAATCTGTAGATTTCTCTGAAATTTAGAATAGGAGTGTAACCGGATCTGCTCAGTGCTGAATAATTTTTCACCCAAAGGATCTGAAGTGTAAACGTGGAGAACCAAAAAGCTTATATAACAGCGAAGAGAAATGATGTTTTAATGATAACAGGTTGCTGAAACTGGTGTTTCAGCAACGGAAAAATGAACGATACGTTGCTGAAACTGGTGTTTCAGCAACGGGAAAAATCAGAAAAATGGGATAAATGACTTGGGTCTGTAAGAAGTGGGGGAAATATTTGATAGGGGATAATTTCAACAGTAAGGGATAGGAAATACTAGCTGAAGGAAGATATTTCAGGAATGGTAGAAGTGGGAAAAATGGAAAAAGGGCAATAATGTAGAAGTGAGGATGAAGGGATATTGCTAAGAAATGGGGTAAAATGAAGGGAACAAGCTTCTGTGATTGAAGCTTCAGATCTTCTCATGATGAATCTGTCCTCCTTAATGAGCTTTTCCAGAATCTGCAAAATTCAATTGTAATATGCCAATCCTTGACAGGGATTATTAGTGCTAAATCTAATCTAATACTAAAAATACAGTGCAGAAAATTAAATGATGTGAGGAGCAGAAGACTCCCCTAGAAAAAGATAATGAATATCAGTCATACAAGCAGTCTTGAAATCCTCTTTAGAAACAGGGCGCTGGTATAGACGGAGCCTATGACCATTGACTAGTAGAGGTGTTTTAGAATCATCAATTGTTAAAAGTCTTACCGTTCCATTTGGAAAAATAGCATCTACCTCATATGGTCCAAGCCAGCGTGTACGTAGCTTACCCTGAAAATTTTCAAACCGAGAGTCATATAACAAGGCCCAATTACCTTTTTGGAACTGCTTGTGTTTGATAATTTTGTCATGCCACTTCATCCTTTGTTGTTGTATCATGGTTGTTTGATGAATGGCATCTAATCTCTTTTCATCCAACTCAAGAAGCTGTTGCAACCTAGCTGTCTGCACATCAGTCAAATCAAGATTAACAGCTAAAGCAGTTCTTAGAGTTTTAATCTCAAATTCCACAGAAAAACAACATTTTTACCATAAACCGATTCATAGGGAGAAAAACCTGTAGTGTTTCTCCAAGTAGTTCTGTAAGCCCATAATGCCTCAGGGAGCCTTTGGGACCAATCCTTCCGGTTGTCCTTCACTTTTTTAGTTAGAATGGCTTCTAATACTTTATTTGTGCTTTCCACCTGCCCATTGGCCTGGGGGTGGTATGGTGTAGTCATTCTATGTTGAATATGATATTTGTGAAGGGTAGACTTAAAACCATGAGAATTGAATGGAGGTCCTCCATCTGTAACTAGCTCTCTAAGAATTCCAAATCTAGTGAAGATCTCTTCAAATAAGAAAGCTAGGACAACCTCTTCATTAGCTCTAATAAGTGCTTTGGCCTCCACCCATTTAGTCATATAGTTTGTACAGACTAATATATAAGTTCTTTGATTGGATGGAGGGTTAATGGGTCCTATGAAATCCAAGGCCCATCTTTCAAATGGTTCAGAAACTACCTGGGGGTTTAATGGCATTTGGTCTCTATGATTGGGTTGACCCATTCTTTGGCAGCTGTCACAAGCCCTTACATATTTCTTTGCATCCTTAAATAATGAGGGCCAATAATAACCCATCCTCAGAATTTTGTGTGATGTTCTCTTATCAGCAAAATGCCCTCCACAAGGGCCATCATGACAAGCTTTCAATATGTCATACACTTCATCTTCTCTAATGCATCTTCGGATCTCCTGATCAAGCCCAGTGTAGAAAAGACACCCGCTTATCCAGCTATACCTGGCACTTTGTTGCACAATTCTTCTCTTTTCTCTGTATGACAGGTGTGATGGTAATTTTCCTGCAACCAAATAATTACCAATATCTGCATACCATGGAGAGTGAGCAGAAACCGCAAATAAATACTCATCAGGAAAAGAATCATCTACTGGAATATCATTGTCAGTTTTTAACCGTGAAAGGAAATCAGCCACCACATTTTCTTTACCAGGCCGATCTATAATTGTGATATCAAATTCCTGCAGTAATAATAGCCATCTGGTAACTCTAGCATTTGTGACAGATTTGTTCATTAAATACTTAATAGTTGAATGGTCAGTGTGCACAAAAGTAGAATAACCAGTGATATAGTGTCGAAATTTATTAATGGCATAGATTACTGCAAGAAACTCCTTCTCGGTAACTGTACAATTAAGCTCAGCAGGGGTCATATTCTTACTGATAAAGTAGATAACATAAGGAAGATGATTTTCCTCTTGTCCCAGGACAGCTCCAATTGCAGTGTCTGAAGCATCAGAAGATATATGAAAAGGGAGATTCCAATCAGGCCCCCTCAAAATAGGAGCAGTAGACAACTGATGCTTGAGTTCTTCAAAATCTTTCTGACAAGAATTAGTCCACTTAAATTCAACATTTTTCATAAGCAACACAAATAATGGAGAAGCTATCTTAGAAAAATCTTTAATAAATATTCTGTAGTATCCAGCATGTCCTAGAAAACTTCTCACATCAGTTTGTGTTTTAGGAACAGAAAGATTCTGAATGACCAATATTTTAGATGGATCTACCTGAATACCTTGAGATGAAATAAAATGTCCAAGCACTATTCCTTCACTCATCATCATATGGCATTTTTTAGTGCTTAGGGAGAGGTGAGCTTGTATACATCGTTTAAGTACTTTCTCAAGGTTTTGTAATGCATCTTCAAAAGACACACCATAAGGAGTAAAATTATCCATAAATATTTCCATAGAATCATTCAGCATATCAGAAAAAATTCCTATAACAGCTCTTTGAAAAGTTTCTGGTGCATTACATAGCCCAAATGGAAGAACTCTATAGGCAAAAGTTCCCCAAGGGCTGGTGAAAGTGGTCTTGTCTTGGTCTTGGGGTGCAATTCTTATCTGATTATACCCACTGAATCCATCTAGAAAAGAAAATAATTTCTTCCCTGCCAGACTATCCAACACCTGATCAATGAAGGGTAAAGGAAAGTGATCTTTTTGAGTAGCTTTGTTTAAGGCTCTGTAGTCAACACATACTCTCCATTTCCCGTTTTTCTTAGGGACAATTACTAATGGGGAAACCCATTCACTGTCAGATATAGGGTATATAAATCCCGCATTAAGCAATTTTTGAAGTTCTTCCTTAACAATTTCTCGTAAATTAGGATTCATTCGTCTTTGGGGTTGACAAACAGGTCGGCATCCCTCTTTAATGTAAATTCGATGAGTACATAATTCAGAAGAAATACCTTTCATATCCGTATAATCCCATGCAAATGCTTCCTTATATTCATGCAATAACTTCATTAACTGCTGTGTTTCATCAACTGTTAGATCAGGATTTATGTTTAATGTCTTGCCAAGTTCAATTTCAATTGTTATGCTTTTAGATGAGATGGTGGTTAATGTCTGAGATGAATCTTTAGATTCCATCTTTTCTTGAGTATCAGTTTCAAAAATTGCAGTTAATTGATTGTGTGTTTTAGCAATTATAGAAGAAGGCTCACAAATAAAATTATTAATTATCTCATCCTTTGTATTGTCTTTGAGAGTTAAAGCTTGTCCAATAGTTAGAATAGGCTGAACAGCATTATCATCATAATCCATCCACATAGAATCTTCATTATTAATCGGTGTAGCATGAGGATAAAGAGTAAGCTGTTTTGTTTCATAACCGTTAGAAATTGTCATTGAACCAGATCTGCAACTGATAAAAGCATCAGCTGTGGCTAGCCATGGCCTTCCTAGAATTAAGGGATGTCCCCCCAGCTTTGTTTTAGTCTGCAATACAACAAAATCAGCTGGGTATTTCCAGGATTCAACTGAAATAAGTAGATCCTCAACAACTCCTTCAGGTTTAATTGTAGAACGATCAGCCAACTCTAGAATGGTGGGTGTATCTCTGATTGTGTTATTCAGCTGTAACAATTGTGAAGTTTCAAGAGTCATTATGTTAATTGCGGCACCTAAATCTACCAAAACTTGGGGAATCATTGTTTTACCAATCTGAACTGTCACCGTAGGATGGCCGGGATCGCCATATTTCACAGGAGGGGCTTTTCCGGACATTAATGTAGACAAGTCACCCATCACATGTACTGTAAGGGGGTATTTAGTTTTCCTACCAGGTTTCTTAACACAAATATCCCTTAGTGTTCTGGCATAAATTGGTACATCTCTTAATGCTTGTAAAAGTGGAATTTTAACATACAAATTTTGCAATTCCCCTAGAAGATTAAAAGCAGGTGTTTCAGCTGTTCTGGTTAAAACCAAATGCTCGGGAAATGGTGGTTCTGTTATTTCAACATTCTTGTTAGAAGGTGGTTGTGCTTTCTTATGTTTCTCAGTTTCCTCTTTATCCGAATCAGAAGAAGTTATATCATCGATAATGGGTTCTACTATTTTCCCAGATCTTAAATGAATATCATTACATTGCATCGTAGGAAATATAGACTGATTCTGAATATCAATGACTTGCACAACTTTATTATTGGGGTTAGGATTTGGTTGCACAGGTAGCTGGGGTCTCATTTGGTTATTTGGCGGAGCATTTGATGGTAGAGGAAGTGGTTGTTGGAATTGAGGCAATTGATTTGGATACGGGAGTTGTTGGCTTCTCCAATTTGAATTCCAAGGGTTAAAAGAAGATGGTTGCTGTGGAGGCCAAGGAGTCCACATTGAAGGATCAACAAAGGGAGGGTTTGATTGCTGCATGGGTGGGAAATTCATTTGATTGAAGGGTGGGTATTGCATTTGATTAAAGGGAGGGTAATTTGTTTGACCGAAAGCAGAATAATTGTTCCAACGATTAAATGGCATACTAGAGTTCATACCTTGTCCTTTTGGTTTCCATTGTCTTCTTTGAGTTAGTAGGTAAACTGCTTCAGCTTCTTCTTCCGTTGGTTGCAATGCTGCCTTTATCCCTGGTAGAGATGGACATTGTTTTGTTTCATGATCTTTCTCACAAAGGGTACAAATTGGTATTTTATCCATTGGGCATTCCCTTAGTGGATGTTTGTCTCTGCACTTCGAGCAAAAGACAGCCAGAGTTGCTTCTGCTTCAGCCTGCTTCTTCTTAACCTGCAAAGTGTCAATTTGTGAAGCAAAAGAACTTAACATCTCAGTTTTAAATTCTTCAAGTAAATTACCTATTTCAACTCTTGTTGCTCCTCCACTGGCTGATTTCTGCACTCTTGAATAGGTGGAATCTCTTGCTCTGTTTCTTGCAGCTCCCCTTGAACATCTCTTAGAAAGTTCAACAATCTCATCATATGATTCCTTAGATATATCTCCCTTGCCAAGCATGTTTAACATATCTAAACAATCATCCCTTAAACCTCTTAGTAATATTGTTTTGCGAATTTCCTTACTTATATTCGGATGATCAGATCTCTGTATATTGTACTGCAACCTTTCTATATAGTCCTCTAGATTCTCGTCCGGCTTTTGTGCCATATTGAATAGTTCATCCTTCTTTTCTCCCGTTTGGCAGTAGTCTTGATATTTAAGCAGAAATTTCTGTTTCATCTGCTCCCATGTTGTAATCACCTGACTTCCAAGGCTCATGAACCATCTTAAAGCATTTCCTTTTAAGGTGGCTGGAAACAGTTTCAACTTTTGAGCATTAGTAACATAATCATAACTTCTGCATAATATATCAAATTCAAAAATAAATTCATCCGGATCCTCAGAGGATAAACCATGAAAGTTAGGTAAAGCAGACAATGGAATATTTTTCATAGGAGTTATCCCTGCAGGAAGATCACTGATAGGAAATCCCAAGGTAGAGAGGGAATTTTCATCCCTTCTTTCTCCTTCAGGATCTACACGTCCTCCACCAAAGAAACCATCATTGTTTCCTTCCATTGTTGGCTCTCCTACTGCACTTGCTCGATCGTCAAGATCTTCTACTAGCTCTTCAATGTTTTCCACTGGTCGTCCAATGCTCTCTATTATTTCCTCAATGTGCTCTGCTGATTTACTAACACTTTCTTCTGACTCTCCAGCACTGATTGCTGGTTCTTCTATATTTTCAGGACCCACGACTTCCTCTGTTTTGTAATCTGATTGAGGGGAGTGCTGAAGTTTTGATCTTCGAGAACTTAATCTCTGTGATGATTCAGCCTTTGATACAATATCGTCAATAAAAGTCTTTCTTCCTCCCCTTCCTTTGCCTTTGCCACCTGTGGGGTTAGTTTTCTTCTGGTTTCCGTGTCCTCTCATACAATCTGCACATTTAAAAAGAAAAGATTAATGCTTTTGAAATCTATAATTGCCTTCCCCGGCAACGGCGCCAAAATGTTGCTCGCTTTAATTGTTTTCACAATTGAAGCTCCACATAAATTGTCAACCTAAGGAAGTCTTTTTATTCCAAAGACAATCACGCACTGGATATGCTCAATTTCAAAAGAAAGAACAATGTTGTAGTAAAAAGCCACACAATTATCAACCACACAAATCTAATTATTCACACTCTGTTTAATCAAAGCTGAAGTCACTTAAGTTATAGCAGAAATAATTCCTATGTTGCAGTTCAAATCCAAATAAAGGAAAATCAATCTGCAAGAAAAGAAATCAATCAACCATAGCAGGAACAGGACCCTATTCCTTAATTAGGAACTTCAACACTTGCTGCCTGACACTAATCACACTGTATAAAAGATAACTCAAGAGACCAAGACCCTATTCCTATGAACAGGAACCTTCAGCACTTGTTCTCCTGTTTCTAATCACACTGCAGGGAAAGAAAGGCAATTAGTGGGGGCAGGACCCTATTCCTTTGTACAGGAATCTTCAGCACCTGCTTCCCAGCATCATACATTCACACAATTAACAGAAATAGATTTCTCAACTTCTCAAGAATGAATGTATTAAACACATGCAGCGTTAAGGAAACAGAGTACTCGATGAACTACAAAACTGTGCAACTAGTGTTCAACAACATAATTAAAGTAAAGTGTAAACAGCGTAAAGAATTAAACAAATTACAGGAACAGAAGGGTGAATCTTGTGAGGAAGGCGGGCCCTTTCCCTCTCACAAGATTCCCCAGGGAAAGAATTAAATTGGAGCGCTCAAAAGAAGATTTTATTCATCTGTCAAAAGAAATGATACATTACAGATGGAGTCTAGCTCCAGTCTCTCAAATACAATGTTCTCCTGTAGCTTTCAAACTCGAACTCCCTACTAATGATGATGTCTCCCCTTTTTAAAGAGGAGACATCTCTTACAATTGCATGAGAGAAAATCTGTGTTTATCCCAATTCTGTTCTTCTTTCTTAAAACAGAACTATTCTGTTCTTCCATAAAAAGATATTGTTACAACAGATACAACAATAATGCTATCTTCAGAATAATCCGTGTAACCACGTCTTCATGCTGTTGCCATTGTTCCACAAAATGCTCTTCCAGAATCGCAAATTACGAATGACTAATTAAGGCGGCTTGGTTTGGTCGCTTCAAAGAACTGTCAATCAAGCTTTCAAAGAACGTCACAACAAACAGCAAATATAACTTATCTCTTCTCTGCGATCTTTTGGACTTATGTTAGCAACAATGCACTTCGATAAATGATAAAATATAAGAGTATTATGGAATTATATGTAAACAGATTAAACATATAATAAAGAAGAGGATTTTATGTACCTTGGGATAAAGTAGATGAAAATGATAATGGAATCCTTTTTAATCAAGGTTATAAAGCAAAAATGATACATAGTGGAGTCCTAACAGAATGATGATCAGAACATTGGTATGTTTGAAAAAGGCTCCTAGAAGTTTTAGAAAGGTTAGAGCACTTCAATTATTTTGATTTCATCATCATGCACAACTGATCAGGATATGATTCACTGTGTTGTGGAAAAATCAAGGCCCAGAAATTTGATCAACACATCATATGGATCTTATCATAATTTTTATGAAAAACATACCAAGAGTGTATTCTAGGTCTGATTCTTGGTCATTGTATCGATGTATGTAGATTTGTTATTAATTTAACAACACAAATAAAAATGTTCAGAATATCTTTAAGAGGGCTAATATTTCACTCGATAAAATATAGATATGCTCCACAAGCTTCTTAATTCATTCCATATTTCTAATTAACAGAGGTGCTCACACAGTGCTTGTCACCGAGCTTAGTATGATATGTAGGTTGGCTTGTAGGAAATTGCTAAAGAAGATATATGTATATATATCTAACAAGGGCTATCTTCGTTACACAACACTTTTACATCTTGAACTCTCACACAGTGATCTGTTAGATATCATTGTAACATATGTATCAGACTTCCATACTTCAGGTTGATTCTGTTAGGTCTGCAAGATTCAAGACTAACACTTCTTATCAAGAACAAGGCCTAAAGAAAAAAATAATAATTTGTTGAGTTCAGTAGCTGCTTTAAAATTTTTCTAGAACTGAGATCATGCTACCCTTCAAATGGGGTTGCACAAGTCTGCATAGGAAGAGTAGGTCTTCATTGTAAAGGAGGAACCGAAGTTCTATTCAACTTTGTTTTCCTCTTACTGCCTAAACCTTTCGATCTTCTTGTGCCAATTTAATCACAGAATAGTGCAGATATTTGTTTGGAGTGGTTCCCTAATAGGGCCACAAGAATGAAGGCCTTAAAAACAAGATCTAAGCTATACCTTTCATTGACATGCAATGTCTTGAAACAAGGGAAATTTTACAAAAACATTTCATTGTTTTGTGATGAATATCACAAAAGACGGTTAAACTTGGAGCTCGGTCTTGTAGAGATCAACTGCCTTATGACATCCAAATGGAGCTAGAATCACTAGATATTAGGCTTGTGCTTTGATGTTCTAATTGTAGGATAAGGTCACTATATCTAGAGCTCCACACATCAAAAGAATGCTCAGAATTTTTTTGTAGAACAAAGGTCAGTATTAGCATTTTATTCTTACAGTGATACTACAATAATTCCAACAATACTTCTTACTGATTTTTCAGAGAATAGGAATCAAGTTACTTAATCTTCCACGATACTGATGAATTCAGATCATAGTAAAATCTGAGTTGTCTTAACTCCACTAGGCCAAGGGATTAGGAATTCTTGACATATAAATGATTTTATGTTACTATGATACCTCATAGTCCAGGCAAGGATATTGAAGGGAAACATATCCTTCTGAAGTTTTACTGCTAAATATACCTTTGAAAATATCTTGAAACCACTTAAAAGAACATCTCATAAATTGTGAAACATATGTTGATGACTTCCAACTTTTGTTTGTGATGATTGAGCTACTCTTTGAATTTGTGCCCAAGTTCACTGATTAGGGCTTGTATAAGGCCTTAAGAAAATTTCACAGATTGTCCTCTTTTGAACTCAGACTTGTCCTACCACAGAGGTATGAAGGTGAATTCTACTAAAATTCCTTAGGTGTTTCTTAGAGATCACAATATCTTAAGCTTGGGCTTGTCCTCACCTGGCTCTGAAACCATGTTAATTTTGAGTTAACATGTTCTTAACTTAGTTTAGTTACATCGTTTGCCTATTAATCCATTAGAAATCTCATTAATGATTTAATCATAAGTGTAACTAATGAAAGAACATAAGTAGTGAAAGTTGAAGACAAGGCAAGACAAGACAGAAGAACACATGAATATGGCTGAAGCCAGGGAAAAACCTCGAGATGCGGAAAACCCTTATCACTTATTCTTATCATTAATGTCAAATTTTCAACAGAGAGAGAGAATGAAATACTTCAAAGTCAAAATGACTTGAAAAATGAAAATTTTTAATACCACTGCCCTTAGATAAGAGGATGGTTCCAACAAGGCTGCAAATCTGATGTTTGGTGTAGGCTACAAGGAATTGTGTATTCTCTGCAATTCTGGTAGGAATGACTAGGGAATAAACACAGTTAGTAACTACCCTATTCACAACCTTAAATACCTTTACTAGACTGTGGATTACCTTCAACCAGTCCCTTCAAATGCTGGTAGCCCGTAAGCCTTCTTATAGGCTTCAGAACCCACTACACAACCTCATGATAAAGAAGCCCTGACTATGGCTTTCTTGCTGTAGGTTCTCGGCCTCTAGGACGGGGTTCTTATGCCCTATGGCCTAGCTATAGGTGACACAAACTAGTGCGGATGGCTTCAAGGAGAATGACACCTTCACAAAAGTCCCAAAATTTCATCAAAATCACCCTTAAGAGGTTCCAATTCTATCTACATGAACTCGGACCTGTGATGAAGATAAAATGCCCAAAAAAAAATCATAAATGTGCCCAAACCAATCTCGTCCTCCATATTGTGGAACTTTTCCCTTGAAGATGACTAAATTTAACCCATATCCTTCACTGGAAATCACCTTCTTCTACGCCTACTTCAGAGAGAATAATGAATATCAAAGTGCCTAGGATAGGTTATTTATATCCTTCTTGGGTAGGCCGACTTTATTACTTGAGGAGGGAAATTCAAATTTTCAATTTTCAATTTTTCATGCCTAAATAAGGTCATGCCTTATGAAATTTCATTTGAGTGAATGAATACTTTTCCTTATCCAAATTTAGTGATCTTTAGGTAAATTTTGATCCTCTTGAAAAGAGAAATCCAATGCTGAAATCATTTTCCTCATAGGAGTAGTACAAAGTGGAATTTGGCCCTAGTTTCCAATTTTAACACTGGCCCTCTTGGAAATCAAAGTAAAAAGCATTATGTTTTGAGTGTATGTCTCTATGAAGCTTCTTTATAACCTTCATTATAGCCTTGCAGAAATTTGACTAGGTGCGCTAGAGTGTAGATGAATTTCTATTTTTGAAGATGTTGGGGTCATATAGGCCCAATTTGGATTTGAGGAAATTTTAAGTCATTTTATCCCCATGAATTAATATTACTATGAGGATATCCTCCTCATCATTTGGAGCTTCAACTATCTCAAAGTCTCTGAAAACATGAGCCTTAAGTTGGTTATAATCCATCCAATTAAAAAAGGGCACTCTTTCTTTTACATTTTTTGAAGCTTAAATGTTAACTAGTCCCCAGATCTAGCCATCTAGATTCAATAACATATCCCACTTAGTATTTTGTTGAAAACAATCTAGTATAAGTGTCTTTGTATAGCTTTCCCACCAAGTTTAGGTATGATCCCCATGCTTCAATCAACCAAATAAATGATGTAGCAATACTTACAAACATTCTGGCCAATGCACCTGCCGGAGCATTATTTCCAATTTTTGGAAATGGACTCTTGGGGCTTGTCTATTTTAAATGAGTGTCTATTCCCAAAGACTCCTCACTTCTCAGGAGGGCCCACCACCTACTTCGTTGATATCTTATCATATTTATATTTGCTAGACCTTTTTCCTTGAGTAGAAGAAATAGGTAGTACAAACACACGCAGTGAGCTATTAGAATGTCATATGTACTTCATAAACTGATGAAAGCTGGTTCGGTTAAAAAAGTAAAATAATGAAACCTGGTTGGGGTCTTGTATTACCAAAAATCCTGAAGCATTGATATTTGTACAATGAACTCTACTCACAACATAAACAAAATTTCTACATGGTTTGTCATTATTAGTTATTGGAAATTGCACGAGAACATAATCACTCAGTAATTTTTCACTTCAAAATTTTGGAGATGAACTTGGTGGTATTGTGGAAGTGTCCAAAAATACAAAGGTTCTTTGTGATCTAGACAATTCTTTAAACTTTCATTTTTTCAAAGATTCATCACTAGATTCTCCAAATCCATCTTTGTTCCTGACTATTGCAATATTCTCTCCTCAACAAAGCACTTTATTATCACTGATATACAATCACTATTTTGTCTTGGCCTATCCTGTGAGATCATGATTGAGCCCATAAATTAAAAAAGGGAGTGAAATATAGATCATAAATAATAATTGTGTCTACACTTGGAAAATTTATTCCAACACCCACCTTACCTTCCGCCCCCCCTCCTGCATTAGTTGAAATAAGGAAAATTTTTCATTATCTGGGCTACTAAAATTCTTTATTCAATGATGATTTTCTAATGTTAGAGTGCTCCCATCCATTCGCTAATATACAAATTATAAGAAATTCAAGAAGTCTTCCAGTATATCAAGCATCCATGTCCACCTTGTTTTAAATGCGGAAGCGCCTTTACAATACCTGAAGCTTTCTAGACGATCCAACTAGCATCTCAAATACCTTTCTTACAAAATCACTCCTTGTCCTCGGAAATGATATGATGATTTACAACCTAGAAGGAGCAGAATTTTCGGAATGACATATTCAAGTATTAGTTGTAACAGGATCAAGTAGGACTCATTAATCAGGGTTTGTTGAACAACTGTCTCTTGAAAGGAAATTTTGACACCTTGTAAAATAGCTACATGAATCCTTCCATATAATGCTCAAATAACAGAATAAAGTGATGATTTTACTTGACATGAAATTCATAGAGGAAGAGAATAAAGGGAAAAAAAATAATGTTGTGATTATGTTCCTCCAATGTTCAAGCATATATGAGAGTTTTGTAATAGCTAAAATAGATGTGAGGCAGTGTAGAAATTCTTTCTAGAGGTGCATGAGGTCTCCATTTTTTTGTTGTTTTTATTTTTTTCCCCTTGTACACCAAAACCATCTTTATTTTTAAGCTTGGTCACATTAGAAGTATTAATAAAAAGTGTATTTGCACTTCCATAGTCTCCCAGACCTTACTAACCACTAATCAAATCCCTATAACATCCACGCAATTCATTGTATTCTTAGCGAAGTCTTGAATACAGACTCACAAACCCACAAAAATATGCAAGCTCAGGAAAATTTTCATGTTCCCTTGCTGGCCCCTCCTTCATCCAATTTGCTTGACATTGAAATTCTTGTTTTCAAACTAGTAACCCAACCTTTGGCCTCTATTAGGCAGGCCTTTTTTTGGTAAAATGTCTTTTCTTTGCTCCACTAATTTTCTATAACCAAACATTGTGGAAAAATTGAGCTAATTTCGAAATTTGTGAAAAATCCTCAATGAAGTCCCAAACTTGATCGAGGACTTGCCTGATCGATTCATTTTTTACAACATAAGGCTTCAACCAAGACTTTTCCAACACTTATATCTTGTCATGATTATCTATTTCTAGCCACCTCAAGGGTTGTTGAGGCAGGATGCATGGTTGCAACTCATCCATGTCTCTCCTTTCCATGGTTTTGGAGAGGAAAAATTCAATTGAAGAGGGTGTATTATCATTGAAGCTTGAGATCATTGTCAAAGAATCTACGTGATATATTTCAAAAAATCCTAAGTTAGCAGTAGGTAGAACTGCCTGTGAAAATGAGATGTTGGTTCCTTTTCTAAAATTCCCTTATCTGACACTAGCTTTCTCACGTTGACTACATCATCCCATAGAAGTAGCATAGATGTTCAACAACATCACATATGCTCCATTCAAGTGTCTCAAGTGGCCGAGGAGGTCAACCATGCACGCATAATGCTCCACTCTAGGCTTCACACCAAAATTTCTACTAATTCAATCAAAATGATGCTAGCCTTCATCTACTATAGTCCTACATGGTTGTGGCCATATAAAATAGCAATGAAGATGATATGGCATACCTTAATGCCTGCTTCTTTTATTTCATAAAAACGTTTCAAGTCATGATGCCCATGCATTTGATACCCATACTGCAGAGCCACTAAGTCAGCACATGAATGAAAATAATTATTATGGTAAAAGAGTTAGGCTTCACCTTTCAAACATGCATTCAACTAGAGAGTTTCAAGGATTAAACACTATGAACAAATTGAGTTTATCTCACAATGACTGCACTTCATGTAATTACATCTAGGTTCATTCATGTCATTTTGAAGTTGATAAAATATTCCTAGCACCTCATCACAATATCCATTCAATGCATAACAAAAAATTATTAGATTTCATGAGATCAGTTCCATCTTTGGAATATTGACAAACACTTCATACACATCATCCATTTTTTTTTTTTGCAACATTTCTAATTATGCACAAGAAGCGAAAGCACTAGAAATAGTGATTGAATTTGCTTTCACTCCATCCATCTGCATTTTAGAAAAGATCTCACTGCACCATTATGTGACCTTTCTACTCATACTTGGATATCATCACACATTACATAGGGTTTTAACCTTCCCATCTTCATTTCATCAAGTAAATTTCCTGCCTCTTACACAAGTTCTAATTTTGAAATATCCTGTAGTCATGTTGTTCCATGTAACTGTGGATTACCCTGCCCTACTCCAGGGCTGAAATCTTAGTGCACACCTTGAGGAAAATTGGAAAGGTGTGTCTCCACTTAGTCCTCCCTATTGCATTTGGTAATACAACTTAAGGGCTTCCTGGCAGTTTCCATCCCTGAAACAACCTCTGATAATAACATTCCATGCGGACACATTGTGCTTGGGAATTTTCTCAAACACCTGGTGTGTGCCCTTCATACTTCAACAATAAGCATACATGTAAAAAGTGCAGCAGGATCACTGAAAAAGAGGTAAATTAGTGATATGGGAATTTCAATCTGCATGAGCAATGGTAATCGATGCAATTTTTTGTTGGTTATTGCATTCAGTACTACAATATAAAGTGAAATGCTGAAAGAGTCTGGCTATGAAAGCTAGATCATTTATCACCTAAGAAACTCATCTTACTGTTTTTTTTTTGTTTCCTAGACTATTTGCAGTGCCTACAAGGATCAAGACAATAATGATTGGTATTGTTGCATTTCAAGGCTATACAAAGCCCCCTGAAGACAAGGCTGAGTATAGGAATAAAATAGTTAATCACCTAGAAAACTTAATTCACTAAGGTGCTAAGCTTTTTTAATCTCCTACAAAATGCATGATGGTTTTTTTCATTAGGGGAATAGTATGCTATAATTTTTTTTTTTTTAAATCACCATGACAATGGTCATTAAATTTATGAAAGGGTTCAAAGTTGTGCCACTTTGTAATATCAGTTTTCTAAATGCAAGCCATATTCTTGTAGAATATGTTCCCAAGGTTTTTATAAACTACTGAAAAATAGAGGCAACATTATCAATGGGAAATAAATAATCATTTTACAAGCCCCTCAAAGTGTTTTAAAGGTCTACTCTCATTTTCCCTCACCAGTCATTGTTTTAGTCAAGCCTAAGATCTTCATAAAAATATAAATGATCTTAGGATAAATGGGTTCTTTTAGTGGTCAACATAATTGTAAACTGTAGATCTATCACTCAAATCTATATAGATGATAGGGAATATTCTCTACCTATGGAAGAGAAGATATGCATTAAATAGGGAAGTATTATTTTTGTCCTATAATATGCTAGAGCTTTAAAGATAGTAATAGATTTACACAAGGGACATTCAAAGATAGGTAGTGTGGCAATTATGCCCCAAAAGTCATAGAAGTAACTTCCTCTTGTTGATTTATTCTTTGACATGTACATTACTTTGCAGTTGGCTAACACTACCTATTCCATATTGGCGCAGGATACAAATCTTCATAGCACAAATATACATTTAGCAGTCTTGATTTATTCATTGGAGTGTATGAATATTTCACACAGAATAGTTAACTTAGTTTATATAGATTACAATCTCAAACTTGTTCTAAGACTTCTATAGAATGGAATATATGTATTCTACTTGTATGTTTGGTACTTCCCAAAACTTCATTTACACCTCCACCCACTTTTCATAACTTCCATAACCATTAGGTAGGCACTTGCAACTTCGATGTTATTTTTCTTGTCTAGTAAAAGATTTTCCAAGACTTTACAAAGTTTTATAATTTATTGAAAGTTGTATAATTTAGAATTTATAAAGTTTCAAGGTTTAATTTTTTAAAGTCTAGTTCTTTAAAGGGTGCTAGCTCAATGGAAGAGCACTTGCTTTACAAGTAGGAGGCTTTGGTTCGATTCCATTGTGTCCTGATATTCATATGGAAAGGTGACGAAGGATCTTTTAACCATCACCAATGATCTTATTGTGACATTTTTCAACCCTCACCAATGAGCTTATGGTGCCATTTTTCGACCCTCACCAATGAGCTTATGGTGACATTTTTTGACCCTCACAAATGAGCTTATGGTGACATTTTTTGACCCTCACCAAATATGAAATGGTGAGGGTCCATGACCGTTGCCATATATATGCATCAATAGTGACGGCCATGAAAGGTCCATCACAAAAAATCATTGTTGTTCATATGAAATGGTGACGATCACTATCTGTCATTATAATCAATATTCGTGATGGACCTTGAATGTCACCACAACACATACTTTCGGTGACGCCACCTTTGGTGACATTCAGTTTTTTGGTGATGAAGGCTATTGTATGTCACCATTTCTCATATAAAATGGTGACGGTCACTATCTGACATTATAATCATTATTGGTGACAGACCTTGAATTTGACCACAACACCTATACTTTCGGTGGCGCCACCTTTGGTTATGTTCATTTTTTGGTGACGAAAGCTCTTTTGGCCATCACCAATGAGCTTATGGTGACACTTTTCGCCTGTCACCAATGTCCTTTTTTCTTGTAGTGTTTCATATTAAAGATTTCAAGAGACATTTGGTGCTCGAGGACCACAACTATTTTCACAAATACATTTAATAGGAAATGGAGTTCCTCAACATTTCCTCACTTGGTGCGACCTAATTATATGCCGCCAAGATCAAATAGAAATTTAAGCAAAAGAAGTGAGAATTTGGATCCAAAAATCCGAAGCCATGGAAAGGTGCCCCCAAACCATATAGCAAGGGGCAAAGCCAAATCAGGTCAACTCAGAACAAAAACACAAATACAAAGAAGGACAAGGGGAAGTGGTGTGAATTTCATAACAGCTCCACTCACAACACAAGCGAGTGTCGGACGAAACAATCACTAGTGGATGAACTAAAGGCAACTGAATGAGATGCATGTTCTAATTTTGAGTTAGAACCAAACAAGGGGAATGACAAAGGGAAGCAGATCATTGATGCAGATCCTAGTGCCACTGTTACCGCCACCAAGCTCTAGAGGGAGAATTCAAAGTATCTAGAGAAGGTGGATTTCCTCTTCCATTCGTAGATGTGGGTGAAGGGTTCTCCGCTACAATTCCTTTTTGACAGTGGAAGCCAAAATAACCTCATTTCAGCAGAGGTCATGAAGGTGTTTGGCCTACCAACCTTAGCACACCTGCATTCATATACTATCGGGTGGCTTCACCAAGGAATATATATTCACGTCAGTCAAGAGTGTCACCTTCTGTACAACATCGAGCCCTTCATTGATGAGGTACTGTGTTATGTTTCTCTTCTTAACTTGTCTGATGTATAATTGGGTCAACCATACTTGTGGAAGCGACATTTTGTGTATGAATCTAGGCCTCGTTCTTTTATTATTAATTTGGGAAATAAGTTGTATAGGATACTGAAGGTAGTACCACCTCCCGCCATATATTTCATTACTACAAATAAACGCAGTAAGATTATTTCCCAAACTATGAAATTTGTTTTCATCACAATTCACCCACAGGGAAAGAAGAATATTATGGCCACAACCTCCAAACAAGGCTCCACTACATGGCAACAACAGATGGAAAAAGTTGTGGAGGAATACAAGGACATTTTCCCCTCACCCATAGAGGCTCCTATACATTTTCAGGTCAAGCACTTCATCAATCTGACCCCAAGTGCACTGCTACCTGATATTTTCATACCTCATGCGACCACACAGACAAAATCCACACATGTACTCTCTGACGTCTACCAGTAGGTCCATGACATCTTGGAGAAATCCAATTCTAAGTACAAGAAATGCCATGATCAACATTGAGTGCCACACAATTTCTAGGTGGGAGACACATTTTAGTTACATTTGCAGAAGGAGCACCTCTATGGGCCCCTCCGCAAGCTACACCCACTTCAAACAAGGCTAACACCTTGACTAGGGAAAGTCGTTCTTCAGCAACCAAGTTCAATAGAAATTTTCCAACCTCATGGAGGCTCTACAGAAAATGGGGACCATTGCTTTCTAAGGGGGGGAGGAATGATCTAGGTGGATATTGGTGGCCACCCACCTATTCCACTAGTCAGTTTCATCAGTTTCTTCATTTACTATTTTTAGCAATGTTTTTGGCTCTTGATCTTCCAGGCCAGTTTTAAGGGCCTAAACGACATATTCCTTGGAGATATCTTTCCAACTAGGTATCATATGCCCCAAATGAAGATAATATGACCAAGTTATAACCTTGGGAAGTTAGCTGCCCAACTAACCCCAACGGGGCCCATAAACCCTTGGTGTTACATCTCCTCGAGTTAGGGTTTGGTTGTTTAGGGTTTTCTCTTATTGTTAAAAAAGATAAAGGAACCTGAGCCTCATTGTAACATAGTTTAGAGGACTGTAGCCATCACATCTCTTCTCATAGATAAGCTACCAGTGCCGTAGCTAGTTTATTTCCATTCTATCTATAAAAAAAAATTCAATTCTTTGATATTAATGAAATGAAGTATTATTTCTGCTACATGTCTGTGTTCAAGTTTATTTCTGTATTTTATTTTGTTCCTGCATAAATCTAGATTTAGGTTATGGCTCCTTGATGGTTTAAAACTGTCAAACCAGGAGGTAACTCCTCAAATCAGAATGTGTATTAGCTGAAGAATGCATATGGATTTATACATGGAGGTGAGGCTATTGGGATTCATCTCCCAATGACTCTTGGCCTTCCTTATTTCCTAATATTAAATAATATACAATATTAAATGTGCACACCCATCCCACAGGATTAGGTGTCAACATTCCCCCCTTTAATCCGAAGGGATGTTGGTGAGTCCAAGCATCGATCTGAACTTTTCAAACTTTTCTCTTCCAAGTGCTTTGGTGAAGATGTCAGCAATTTGCTCATTTGTGGAACAATGATGTAGATGAATGGTTTTGGCCTGAACATGATGTCAAATTAGATGGTACTTTGTATTGATGTGCTTTGTTCGATCATGGAACTTTGGGTTCTTGGCCAACTTTATTGCAGAAGTGTTGTCGATCATGAGTGGAGTGGAATACATTTGTTTCATCTACAAATCTTCCAGGATCTTCAGGAGCCACACAATTTCTTTTGTTGCTTCAGGTGCTGCCACATATTCTGCCTCGGTCGTGGAATCTACTGGAACTGACTGTTTGCGTGATCTCCATGAGACAGCTCCTGGTCCAAAACTCATGGTGTAACCTATAGTAGACACCCCTATTTCTTTTTCGCCATCAAAGTCTGAATCAGAGTATCCGATTAAGCTGAAGTCGCCTACCTGTGTATATTTGAGTCCAAAGTCTTGAGTCCCCTTCAAGTACCTTAGCACTCTTTTTGCAGCAGACCAATGTCCTTCACAAGGTTTTTGCATGAACCTTGAGAGGATTCCAACATCAAATGAAATGTTAGGTCTGGTGGTGGTCAAGTAGATAAGACTTCCTACAAGCTGTCTATACTTAGTTGCATCCTCAAATTCCTTCCCTTCAATAGATGTGAGCTTCAAGTTTTGTTCCATTGGAGTGGTTAAGGGATTACAGTCACCCATGCCAAATTTGTTCAAGAGATCTCCAATGTACTTCTTTCGAGAAAGAAATATGAATTTAGGATGTTGAATTACTTCAATACCCAAATAGTAATGAACATGACCCAAATTAGTCATTTCAAAACCTTTCCTCAACTCTTTCTTCATGGATGCAATATAGCTCTCATTGTTTCCTGTTATCAGAAGATCATCTACATATACCACAAGATATACAACTGTTTTTCCAACTTTCTTAACAAACAAAGTTGCATCATCAAGATCAAAATGTTTGAAGTCAAGTTTCAGAAGATGCTCGGTCAATTTCTCATACCAGGCTCGTGGTGCTTGCTTGAGGCCATACAAGGATTTTACAAGTTTGCAAACTTTGTTTTCTTGACCCTTTACAACAAATCCTTCTGGCTGGGATATAGAAACTTTCTCCTTTAGATCTCCATTCAAGAAGGTTGTTTTTACATCCATCTGATGGACTTTCCATCCATTCTGAGCTGCTAGGGCAAAGAGAGTCCAGATGGTGGTCCATTTTGCTATGGGAGAAAAAGTTTCTTCATAATAAACTCCTTCTTTTTGTGCGAATCCTTTTGCCACAAGCCTGGCCTTGTGCTCGTCAAGTGAGCAGTCTGCTTTGTACTTGTTCTTGTAGACCCACTTACAGCCAATTGGTTTCATTCCCAAAGGCGGATCAACCAGCTTCCAAGTGCCATTCTTTATCAAGGCATCATACTCCTTCTGTATCGCTTCTTTCCATTCATCATGAGAAGTGGCTTATTTGAAGGAAGTTGGTTCATGATCTGTATACAAACTCAATTCACAGTTATAAGCAATATCCATATCAACAGGGGAATCAGAATTATCTACATCACCTTCAATTTGTTGAGTGGAACTTCTTGTTCCTGTTTTTCCAACCTCATCAGGATGAACATCCTCCAGTGTCTTTGTCAGCCATTTGGGAGGACCTTTCTGAGATGGCCCAGGCTGGTCATTTGACTGAGTTGGGATTGATTCAAGATTCAATCTCCCAATTCTGCCAATCACATCATCCAATGTGTCATCCATGGTTGTTTCTTCATGTGGGGGAGAGAGTGCTTCAGGACATGATTCCACAGTTTGATTCAATATCAGAATCCCCCCTTCAAGATGTGGAATCTCATTATCAAATTCTTGAAAAGACTTTGCATGTGTGAATCTATCCAGGCGATCAAGTTGCCGCTCAACAACCTTGTCACTCTTGGAAGATTCAAGGAATATGACATCTCTTGCTATTACAAATTTCTTATTTGCTTCATCATAGAGACGATATCCTTTGGAGGTATTGGAGTACCCCAAGAAGATACATTTTCTGCTTCTAGCACCAAGTTTGTTCCTTTGACCCTTGGGTATCAAGGCATAACAGGTGGACCCAAAGACCCCGAAATGCTTTACCGAAGGAATGTGGCCATGCCACATTTCAAAAGGAGTTTTGTTTCTAATTGAACTTGAAGGACACCTATTCTTTATGTAAACAGCACATAGAACTGCATCAGCCCAAAACATCAATTTTACATTCTTGAAAAATAACATGGAGCTGACCATATTTAAAATGGTTCTGTTCATTCTTTCAGCTACACCGTTCTGTTGTGGATTATATGGCACATTTGTTTGATGTTTGATTCCATGTTGACGAAGATAATTTTCAAATTCGTTTGAAGTGTATTCTTTTCCATTATCAGTATGTAGAGAGCCAATATGTGTTTGTGCATCATTTTCAATCCATGCATGAAAATTCTTGAAAGTTTGAAAATCATCAGACTTATTCTTCAGTAAGTAAATCCAACACATTCTGGTGTAGTCATCAATAAATGTCATCATGTATTTGTTTCCATTTGCAGAAGCAATAGGCATAGGGCCACATAAATTTGAATGAACAAGTTCAAGTTTCCTATGTGCTCTTGAGTGTGAATCATGAAATGGCTGCTTGCTATGCTTTCCTAGAATACAAGCATCACATTCCTTAGGTTTTCTAGGAATTGTAGGCAGTCCATCAACACCATTTTTCTTCAACAAACGAAGGCTGTCATAATTTAAGTGTCCAAATCTAGCATGCCATAAAAGACTTGATGGAAATGTACCTTCATCATGATGTGAATTGAATGCAAAGTTTTGAGCATGAGCAGATGAACCTTTCAGCTTCAAGAGTCTCCCTTCTTCTATTCCCTCCATGACAAGTGAGTGATCTGATGCTGATCTGACCTCTGCCTTGCCATCAAACAAGTGAACTGAGTGTCCTTGCTGTCGGATTTCGATCAGGGACAAAAAGTTTCTCTTCAACTCCGGGAAGTATAGAACCTCATGTAGGATATGATCAGGAAGACCAGGCAGTTTAAGCCTGACTGTGCCAAGCCCTGATGGCTTGAGTTTGGATTTATCTGCGAAATATACTGCTCCATCAACTTTGTCAGTGAATTCTTCAAAAAATCTTTTCTAAATGTCATGTGACATGTTGCTCCTGAATCTAGCAACCAATCATCTCTCCATGAAGTAAATGAAACATCAAATAGGTTTTTAGTTACTCCATTGTTACAATGTGCTAGAACAGAATGAGCTGATTCAGTTGGTTTACCTTTGTCTTGATTTTTTTGCTGCTGAGCTTTAGATTGTCTGCCCCCCTTTTCTCTGAAGTTTCTTCCTTGTCTTTTGCCTTCTCTTCCTCTAGATGGACCTGAAGCATGTCTCTTTTCTCTCTGTGCCAAGTAGGCAGCCTCTATAGAAGATGAAGGGACTGTCATCTTCTTTTGAAGGAGGAGAAAAAAAACTTTGCTGGAGAATCTATTTTGAAGGAGAGAAAACAAAAATACTCTTTGCTGGAAAATATACTGAAAAAACTCTTTGCTGCAAATATACTGAATTTAAAGGACAGAAACACTTTTTGCTAAAAGACTGAATTTAAAAGGACACAAAAGATCTTGCTAAAAACTGAATTCTGCACCAAAAAATATATTTTTTTTTTGTTTTGTTTGGGAAAAAAATATTTATGATATGGTTGGGGAGGGGTGGTATAATATGAAGTGGAATGGTATTAAATATGGATGGCCTAGTATTATATGAGGGTGGTATTGACTATTAGAAATGGAAGGCGGTAATAATGTGATAGAGCGGTATTGTGGAATGGAAGGGACGTAGTATTAAAAGATGGGAGGGCGGTGTGGGGCGTGGTATATCGAGAGCGACAGACAGCATTTTTATATATATCGACACATATGACAGCGTATGGTGTGACAACGTATTATATATGCAAGAGGGGCATATTATTAAAGAGGAGAGGGTGGTATTGAATGTAATGAGGGTGGTAATATATGAACAGTGGCAGCGTGCAGTGTAGAACGGATTGGGCGGTGTATTAGTATGGGAGCAGGCATATTAAAATAAATGTTGATAGAGCGTATGAGGCGGTTTTATATATGCAAAGGTTGTGATTGTTTCATGGAAGGGTGGTGTTATATATGTGATAAACATAGGTGGACAGAGCAGTATTATAAACGCGTGGAGGCATATTATATACAGAACGCATCGAATATATATATTATGGTGGGAGGACAGCGTATAGGAGATGCGTTGCAGGTATAAATGGAGCGATTTTGATATATGACTCATGTGATAAATGGATAAATGGAGCGCTGTTGATATATGTGAACGGTTGACATATATGTCAAACCAGGAGGGCGTAGTGTATTGAGTCGACAGTGCTGGAAGGGAGAAGGCCGCAAGGCCACGAGGTAGTAGATGGTGGAAATATATCAGCGATCTCGAATGAGTGACAGTGCATTAATAGCGTGGAGCAGTGTTATGGATTGAAGAGCTGTGGAATAGAGGGATGTGAGGAATGTGAATGAGAGAGGAGCGCTGGTCGATGAGCAGTGTGAGAGGAGCGCTGGTCGATGAGGGAGATAGGGTAGTGAGGGAAGTGTGAGAGGCGTTGGGTAGGTGAGGGAGAAGTGAGGGTGTTACAAAAAACTGGAATGGCAGAGTGCAGGACTGTAGAATTGCAGAGTGGCAGGGGCTGCAATTTGCAGAATTTCAGGGTCTGCAGAATTGCAGAATCTCCAGAAGCTGCAGGAGCTGCAAATGTCAGACCTCTGGATAATTGAAGAGAAAAAAAAATGCAGAATAACAGTATAGCAATTAAGGAGCAGCGAAAACTATTAATAAAAATTGACTGAGCAAAGGAGAGGGAGTTACACCACAGGCAGAAATGCCAATAGTGGGACTGGCTCTGATACCATGTCAAACCAGGAGGTAACTCCTGAAATCAGAATGTGTATTAGCTGAAGAATGCATATGTATTTATACATGGAGGTGAGGCTATTGGGATTCATCTCCCAATGACTCTTGGCCTTCCTTATTTCCTAATATTAAATAATATACAATATTAAATGTGCACACCCAACCCATAGGATTAGGTGTCAACAGAAACATATTTCAGTTTCAATGTGTTGCAGTAATCTTTAGAAAACTTCATGCAAATGCAACTGTCTCCACAGGTAATATTATAGAGTGAAAAATAACTCATTTGAAATCATGTTTTATTCTCTCAAATGGATTTTTTACGGAATTTGATTTCATTTCTCGGTTTGAGAGATATGAGAAATTTAATTTACACATGTCTGGAACACTGCGCCGCCATGCGTCCTATGATTTTATGGAATCATTTTTTGGGAAAAATACTGAGAAGGGGGGTGAATCAGTATTTAGAGCTCATATTTATAACATTAAATTTTTCTTTTGCAGAATTTCATATGAAAATTTTATGAATTGAACTTTCATATACACGTGGATATGCTGAAAGAAACTCGCGTATACTGATATAAATTTCAAGTTTATAAAGTATCTCAGAAACAGACTTTAAAACAGATTTACCAATTATGCATTAGGTTAGATAAACAGGAAATATGTGTAGTAATAGTAGAATAAAAACATCACACAAGTGGAACACACATGAACACCAGTATTTAAGCTGGAAACCCACTTCGGGAGAAAACCACTGTTGATGTCATCTCTGTCTTCAATATTTATTATATGGAAAACTATTTACAACATTGTACTGATGCAGACTCATATCAGTACGCAAGATTCTACCTGCAAAAGGCTGAAACCTTGGCTTGTTTACCAGCTGCTACTGCAAGGGAGCTTCAACCCCCTGAACATAACACCAGCTTCTACTGGCAGGAAGCTTCTACTTCCATATTGAAGGCTTCAACCCTCAGACCCACTACAGACCACATTTCATCAATTTTCATATTGGATCAAACAGCATCAACACAAACCTTTATCATCAATCATAAAATTTTCCCAATACTTTAATTGGAACAGTGAAAACACTGTAACTAGAACTTCAAGAATAACCCAAACTTTAGAATAGATATGCAGATACAAACTCGACCCTGAACAATTATTAATTCAAATAGGATATGCTAATTTGCTTCACTGAAGCTATGTACATATGTGCTTTTCTGCACACCAACCTACGTATACTTCTGTGTATTCTTCAGAAAACCGTAACTGCCATACACACTTTTAATGAAGCAAACCCACGTATATACGTGCTTTTACTGAAACCAACTTGCGTATAGATATATAAATTTATATTTTGCAGAACATGTCAGATCTATAGAACTTACCTAGATTTACTCATTTTCTTCAGCAGACTTGCGCTAGATCTTCATCATTTCTTTAGTAGATCATACTGGATATTCATCATCTTCAAATCTAGAGATCTTAATCCATCATTATGTCCATGGGTGCATCATAGAATCAGATCTATCAAGTAAAAATAGAATTCATCCATGCAAATATTCCTTAGAGAATTTTTCATTCATTAACAACCCTTACTCATGCACACCTTGCACTATGATCTTCTTCTCCTTAAATAGATTTAGCTTTTACCAATACCATGTGTGAAAACCACTCAAATTCTGATGGTATTCTTAGACGGAATAAAATAGACATTGAAACGCTTAATACTATGGGCTAATACCATGGTAATTCCCCTTGGTATCATAATTTTAGAGTGCAAAAGGCATACACAACTTGGAGTGTTCGTTTCCACATGTATACGCAAATTCTCTTCATAAAAACTGCATATATGCTAACCCTGAATGTATAAACGGGTTGCCTTCACAAAAGTAGTGTATACATTGCATCCATACATGGGTTTCCTTCACAAAAGTAGCATATACATTGTGACATATTATATTGATCATTTCTTTGGCACTTATTGGAATTATTTTCTCTGTCACATCTAAACTAATCTGTAGCTACTTCATTCTTACATCTTTAACACATAGGTTTCTTATCATAGGTAACTCATCAAGTAGGTTTCCATCAAGGACAACTTCATCAAGTAGGTTTCCATGAAAGACAACACATTACATCATATTGCCAACAATCTCCCCCTTTGGACATGATGGAAACCACAATGGTGTTTGATCACCACAACAGATAGATACATTAATCATAACCATTATTCAAACACCAAGATACTCTCCCTATTTTATATCAAGGACAAAGGGCAGATCAAAACCAAAACAAGGTTTCTCTTCCCTTGTAGAAAGATGAGCTCTATAGATCTGAAGTGCACTAAATTTACCATGCTCCCCCTGAGTTCATGCTGAATCTTTAGACAGTTTTTTCAATGAAGTACATGACTCTATAACTCAACCAAGTATGACCATTTCTATCACCAAGGAATCATACTTACATCAATGATCCAACCAAGTGGAATTACATATTTGACTGAACTACCCAACCAAGTGGGTTTACAAATTTTGACTCAACTACCCAACCAAGTGGGTTTACAAATTTGACCAAGTCCTTACATGAATGAATATAACAATTTTACATCATAGGTCTCAACATGACCTTTTTATCAAATGACTTTTTATAAACAAGACCAATGAATCTCAATCATGATATCAGACCACAGCGAACACTTAGAATGCCAACAATGCATCTTTTCCCATAGGACAAGTGCTCCCCCTTAGCTTGTGCATCCTGAGTAGTTTCAATAGTAAATCATCAAGGCATATTCATCAACAATATATTAGAGAATGAAACAGAAATGTAAGAACTGGAACATCACCAGAGATACCCAACAGCACTGCAATTGTTCTGAAAATGCTGACACAGGAAATTATGCCAGAAAAAACCCATACATAGCTTTCTGTATATAAAATCGCATATATACATGACTGTCCTTTATGAAATCCGCGTATCCAATTTAATCTTCTGAATTTAAGCATATCTGATCTTCTAAGTGGCAGAGACAACTCCCAACTTTTTTCTGAGATATTCGAAGGCTTCCCTGCGAAGAGGTTTAGTAAATATATCAGCAACTTGTTCTTTGGAGGGAACATACTCCAATTTCACCTTTTGTTTGAGCACCTGTTCATGTAAGAAGTGATACTTGATAGGAATGTGCTTGGTCTTGGAATGCATAACAAGATTATTTGAGATACTGATGTCACTTGTATTATCACACATAATGGATATGGGAGGTGAACATGTGATTTGAATTTCTTGTAAGGTATACATCATCCGAAGAAGTTGTGTGCAACATGATGCATAAGCCACATATTCTGCTTCTGATATAGATAAGGCAATAGAGCTTTTATTCTTGTTGAACCAAAATACTAATCAAGGCCCCACATAGAATGCACCACCACTAATTCTCTTTTGATCATCAACATTTCCAGCCCAATCTGCATCTGTGTAAGCAGGAAGAGTGAGATCATCATTCTTTGGATACCATAGTCCAAAGTTTTGAGTTCCTTGTATATATTTGAATATTCTTTTGACAGCCTGAAGGTGAGACTCTTTTGGATTAGCTTGAAATCATCCAACAATCCCAACTACATGCATAATGTCTGGTCTTGTCCAGGTTAGATAAAGTAGACTTCCTATCATGGATCTGTATTCTGGTTGATTCACTGCAGAAGAAGAATCATGAGAACTGAGGTTACACCCAATTATCATTGGTGTACTTACAGGTTTGCAGTCTTCCATCCCATACTTCTTCAAAATTTGCTTGAGGTATTTTGCTTGAGATAAAAATATGCCATTGGTTGCTTGTTGCACTTGTAAGCCAAGAAAAAATGTTAGTTCCCCAAGTAAAGACATTTCAAATTCTTGTTGCATAACATAAGCAAATTTCCGACTCATGGACTCTTCATTACTTCCAAAAATGATATCATCAACATATACAACCACAATCAATAGTTTATCATTTTCAGTTTTTGTGTATAAGTTGCTATCATCACAACCCTTTGAAAATCCTTGTTGATGAAGATATTTGTCAAGACGATAATACCATGCCCTTGGAGCTTGTTTGAGACCATATAAAGCCTTTTTAAGTTTACAAACAAGTTTTTCATCATTTCCAAAAATGAATCCTTCTGGTTGTTCTGTATAAATTTCTTCTTCTAGATCACTATTGAGGAAAACAGATTTAAAATCCATTTGATAAAATTTGATTTGTTGAAAGCTTGAAAAAGCAAGAAACATTCTGGTGGCTTCAAGTCTAGCTACAGGAGAAAAAGTTTCTTCAAAGTCTATACCTTCTTGTTGAGAATACCCTTTACAAACAAGTCTAGGCTTGTTTCTAATAACATCTCCATTTTCATTTAACTTGTTTTTGAATATCCATTTTGTTCCAATAATATTTTTAACATGAGGTCTTGGAACTAGTTCCCAAGTATGATTCTTTTCAATTTGATCAATTTCTTCATTCATGGCTTGAATCCAACATTCATATTTGCTAGCTTGATTGACATTCTGTGGTTCAATGGTGGATAAAAATACTAGATAGCTAGTAGACCCTACAAGAGTTCTTCTTGTTTGGACACCTGATCCCTCTTCTCCCAAAATTTGAGATTCTGGATGATTCTTTTGAACATACCTGGATGGAGCCTTTTCAGATAGATCTTCTTCTACTGCTTCATTGGGTTCACCTTCTATATTATCTATATTCGATGCAGGAAGATATACATCATCATCATCTTCATTTGTTGTTTGTATTTCCCCTTTTGGAGTTGAGAGAGATTCATCAATTACAACGTCAATGCATTCAAAAATCTTCCAAAGTATTTTATTGTAGCATTTATATTCTTTACTTCTAGAAGAGTAACCAAGAAATATTCCTTCATCTGCCCTAGGTGCAAACTTGCCAAGTTTTTCATCATTGTTCTTGATAAAACATTTGCTTCCAAAAACTTTAAAATGTTTTACAGTGGGAAGATTACCATACTAGAGCTCATATGGAGTTTTATCACTGTTTACACAAACATGTGCTTTGTTAAGAATAATTACAATAGTATGTGCTGCTTCTCCCTAAATTGTGTCCAGTTTTTCTGAATCATCAATCATAGCCCAAGCCATCTGTTGAACTGTTCTATTCATTCTTTCTTCTACGCCATTTTGTTGTGGGGTACCAGCTACAGAAAGATGCCTTCTTATGCCATGTTGTTCACAGAAATCAAAGAATTCATTTGATATATATTCACCTCCTCAGTAAGATCTAAGACACTTGATTTTTAGATCTAATTCATTTTCAACCAGTGCTTTGAAGTTCTGAAAATTTTCGAATGCTTCATCTTTGTGTTTTAGCAACCCAATCCAACACATTGTAGAGAAATCATCAATAAAAATAATATAGTATTGTTCTCCACGTGGTGACCTTTTTATCATAGGTCCACATATATCAGTATGAATAAGCTCAGGAGGCTTACTTGTTGATCCTTCTTAGGCATTAAATTGCACTTCGGTTTTCTTACCGAATTGGCAAGATTTGCATATGGTACTCCCAGGAAGAGTAATATTGGGAAGATCACGAACAACTTTGAGTCTGCTAGATTTGTTGATTTGAGAGAAGCTCAAATGCCCCAATCTTCTATGCCATAACCAATTTTCTGAAGATTTACCCAAGTAACATTATTCTTTACAGCTTTTGAATACAAAAAAGTTGCTTGGTGTTCTATTTCCTTTTATAATTGTTTTTCCTGTATCAAGATCACATACCACATTTTCTTTTGAGCTGAAAACAACTTCAGTTCCCTGATCACATATTTGAATTACACTTAACAGGTTATTCTTTAATCCATCCACATACATAACATTGTTATCTTTCACCTTTTCCTTTAAAAAAACAGAAGCTTTTCCCTTAATAACAGTAGGAGTATCATTTCCAAAGTAACATTCTTTTCTCTTTCTAGAGCATTATATGAAAGAAGTTTATTTCTGTCACCTGTCATGTGTTTTGAGAATCCACTATCAATGTACCATTGATTTTCTTCTCCTTCTGCAAAAAAAGCTATGCCACAGTTCTAAACTTGTAATTCCTGATTTCTCTGTACTTTGGAAGTTGAGGGTATATGCTCTTTTGGCTGAAATTTGCTCCTGCATTCAGATTCTTCATGACCAAAGTTATTTCAATAAGCACATGCAATTTCATTTTGAAGAGGAGAAAAGTTGTTATATGTATTCTTCTTTACTCTAGTATCAATTCTCTTATTTCTTGCTTCTCTAGTCATGATAGTGTTGTATGCAACACATTGAACAACTTTATGACCAAAATTATGACATGAGAAACATTGTCCATTGAAAAAGAAATTTCGGCGATCATGGAACCTTCTATTTGTGATTACCCATTGGTTGATATTTCTCTGAATGGTATTATTGATAGTTTTCTTTATATTGAGATGATCATGCTTTACCTGTAAATTTTCTTTGTTTCCTTGTTGATCGGCAGAATGCTGTAGGCTGGCTGTAGCTGATTTAGATAGTTTGGTGCTGAACACTGAGAAGATTCTCTGACATATCCAAGACCTGTCTTCATAAGAGGAGAACGTTGTACCTTGATAATTTCATCTAAGGTTTCATTGCCTTTAGCAAATCTAAGATTCAAAATCTTTACTTTCTCAATTTCTTTTCTTAGACTTACTACTTCACATTGTAATTTCTCATTGCGTCTCTCCTTTTCTTCAAGCTGATTTTTTAGAGTTTCTATGGATATTTTGTTCTCTTCCAAACGTATTTTGAGCTGATTGATTTCTTCAAGAAAATCATTTTCTTCTAGAGCATCCATAAAGGTATCATTTTCTTTGCTAGACTCTTTTTCAAATGCCATGAGAAGTCTAAGATCTTGATCAGATTCTTCCTCACTGTCTGATAACCCATCACTATCTTCATGAGTATAATAACTTTTTCTAGTGTTAAACCGACTCTTATTTCTTCTTGCTACTTCCTTTCCTTTTTCATGTGTTTCTTTATGAGGACACTTAGCAGCATAATGACCAACTCTTCCACAAGAAAAACATTTGAAAGGAAGCTTACCTCTGAACCTTCCAGTGCCAAGTTGGAGCTTCTTTACAAAATTTACCTCATCTTCTTCTGATACATACCCTGATCCTTTTGTTTCTTGTACTTCTTTTCATTTTGTAGAAGCTCTAAAGATGGCTTATTTGACTTCAGATGATCCTCCATTTCTCATTTCACATGAATTTAGAATGCCATGAAGTTGAACAATAGTAAGAATTTGAAGATCCTGCTTCTCTTCAATAGCAGACACTTTTGACTCAAACTTCGAAGTTAGAGATCTTAAAACTTTTTCAACTAGAGCAATATCAGTTATGGTTTCACCCAAATTTCTCATATGATTTACAATATCATCTAGACGTAAAAAGAAACTAGCAATGCTCTCTTCATTATGCATCCTTAGATTTTCATATTGAATTCTGAGAGTTTGGAGTTTAGCACTTTTTACCTTTGTATCACCTTCATATCTTATAATGATTTTGTCCCATATTTATTTTTCTATATTCAACTACATGACCTTGACAAATTTTGATTCCGTTAGACTCCCCAATAGTGCGTTGACTGCCTTTGCATTTGTTTCATAGTTCTTTCTTGCTGTTGCATCTGTTGGAACTGAGGCTGGATATTGAAACCTCCTTCAACAATAGTCCATACATTTGCTCCAAGAGACTGAAGATAGGATCTTGTTGGTGTTTTCCAGAAGATTAAATTGTTTCCGTTCAAGAGTGGAGGCCTGATAGATGTTGTCCCATCTTGATTTCTCATGTTGGTTGATCTTCCTTCTAGTGGCTAAGCTTCTTCAAAGGACCTGCTCTGATACCAATTGTTGGGAAAAATACTGAGAGGGGGGTTGAATCAGTATCTAGAGCTCATATCTATAACATTAACATTTTATTTTGCATAATTACATATGCAGATTTTATGAATTGAAATCGCGTATACATGTGGATATGCTGAAAGAAACTCGTGTATACTGATATAAATTTATAGTTTATAAAGTATCTCATAAACAAACTTTAAAACAGATTTACCAGTTATGCATTAGGTTAGATAAACATGAAATATGTGCAGTAACAACAGTATAAAAACATCACAGAAGTGGAACACACATTAACACCAATATTTAAGGTGGAAATCGAATTCGGGAGAAAACCACCATTGTTGTCCTCTCTGTCTTCAACATTTATTATATGGAAAACTATTTAAAACATTGCACTGATGCAGACTCATATCAGTATGCAGGATTCTACCTGCAGAAGGCTGCAACCTTCACTCATTTACCAGCTGCTACTGGAACGGAGCTTCAACCCCCTGAACATAACACCAGCTTCTACTGGCAGGAAGCTTCTACTTCCATACTGAAGGCTTCAACCCTTAGACCCACTGCAGACAATGTTTCATCAATTTTCATATTGGATCAAAAAGAATCAACACAACCCTTTATCATCTATCATAAACTTTTCCCAATACTTTAATTAGAACAGTGAAAACACTGTAACCAAAACTTCAGGAATAACCCAAAATTTAGAATAGATATGCAGATACAAACTCAACCCTGAACAATTATTAATTCAAATAACATACGCTACTTTGCTTCACTGAAGCCGCATACATACACACTTTTCTGCACACCAACCTGCATATACTTCTATGTATTCTTCAGAAAAACCTAACAGCCATACGCGCTTTTAATGAAGCGAACCTGCATATATATGCTCTTTTACTGAAACCAACTAGCGTATAGATCTGTAAATTTATATTTTGCAGAATAGGCTAGATCTATAAAACTTACCCAGATTTATTCATTTTCTTTAGCAGACTTGCACTAGATCTTCATTATTTCTTCAGTAGATCATAATAGAGATTCATCATCTTCAAATATAGAGATCTTAATCCATCATTATATCCACGGTTGCATCATATATTCAGATCTATCATGTAAAAACAGAATTCATGCATGCAAAAATTCCTTAGAGAATTTTTCATTCATTAACAACCCTTACTCATGCACACCTTGCACTATGATCTTCTTATCCTTAAATATATTTATCTTTTACCAATACCATGAGTCAAAACCACTCAACTTTCGAGGGTATTCTTAGACAGAATCAAATAGACAATGAAACGCTCAATACTTTGGGCTAATACCATGGTAATGCCCCTTGGTATCATAATTTTAGAGTGCAAAAGGCATACGCGACTTGGAGCGTTCGTTTCTGTGTGTATATGCAACTTCTCTTCATAAAAGCTGCATATATGCTAACCCTAAATGTATACGCAGGTTTCCTTCACAAAAGTAGCGTATACATTGTCACATATTATATTTATCATTTCTCTGGCACTTACTGGAACTCTTTTCTCTGTCACATCTAAACTAATTTGTAGCTACATCATTCTTACATCTTTAACACATAGGTTTCTTATCATAGGCAACTCATCAAGTAGGTTTCCAACAAGGACAACTTCATCAAGTAGGTTTCCATCAAGGACAACACATTACATCATATTGCCAACATCATTTTCTCACCCAGTAAGTCATCAAATTTCAAGAACCTAAGATCACTAGAAATATCTATTCAATACCTCAAATGGGTCCTTGATGGAAGTTTATTTCATCACGTATAGCAGATGTTATCACCAAAGTTGCAGAAATAGGTCCATTTCAACCAAGATCTCGATCAATGATTTCTTCTCTACCTCTCTTCAAATTATTTTTAGTTTGTATAATCTCAACCTCTAGTCCTTTTTAGAAACTGATTTTCCTCCATTTTCCATATTTTCAATTTCTAGTCGAGCTTCATATAAAAATGGAGCATATCCATTTTCTACCCTTCTATTAGAAATGACATGAAAAGAATAATAAGCCCATTTCTCCCCCAACAACAAATCCATCACTTCCAGAAGTTTTTCGAATTATTTTGTTGCATGCTTGGTTTTCACAATGAAAGAACCCATAGTCATTGGCAATCTAAACAAATGGAATTTCTTGGATGGAACAAAATGGACCTGATCGACATCTAAAATATTTCTGATAAACTCCAAAGAAAACAACCTCATAGGAACAAATATTGGAAATATGTAAGGATTAATATCAGCTCCATACAATCTAATATCTTAATTCTCTTCAAACAAATACCAATCCCCTACTTTCATATCTTTTCTCAGTTGAAGAAAAGTCTGAGCCTTTGGCAGTATACAAGGTGTAGGTGAACTATTAATAATTGAATAGGCTACTTAAATAAATGAGGTAGCAAACTCCATTACGCCTTCCTTCTTTGGGTTACTCCTCGCCATATCAGTCCAAAATAATACAAAATTCTTATTCTTATTGGAATCCATGATTTTTAACCCCAAGTGCATGAAATTCTCCACATGAGTATATAGGAAAAAATAGGTAATCAAATATGGGAATCTGAAATAACCTGTGAGTGAAAGGTTCATGAACTGAGCATTGACTAACCCCTCCCAAAAATATGGTATACTTAGGAAAACCTCAGGCTTCATCATTAAACTAAGAAGACCCAAAGTGACTCTATCAATGACTCATGCATCATCTCTTCCAAAAAAAATAGTTAAAATTTGAAGAACATGTATGACATATTCAAAGACAATGGCCTCCCACTTGGCATCAAATAAGGCGCAATTTGGGCATACTCCTGACATGTCAAATTCTCAAAATAAACTAGCATAGTTTCCTCAAAGAAGGACATATATGCATTTGCATATGAGAAATAGATTGCTTGCTGAATTAGAAGAGAGGAAACCTTGAAAATATTTTCCCCTGACTTATCCATTACGAAAAATTTCTCTGGGTAAATGGTGGAGACTAACCAGTGGATAAATTTAGGAAAAAGGTGAGCTTCAGAGATAAAAGTTGTAAGAACCCATGACCTGACTGCGACATCATATAATGGAAATTTGGTCTACTTTACAAGGATATGTTGATAAGTTTCAAAATGATTCAAAATGAAAACAATATAAAAAATGTCTCTTTCAGTGTCCATGAGAGGAATATGAGAAGATGACCCTGCTAAGACAAATTTCTTTGACATTTTTGTGTAATTGTAGTGAGTCACAATATTAAATAACTGTAGGTGGTAGGAAATGCTATCTGGGATATTTGCTGGAAAATTCAGAGGCAAAAACATTGCGAGAATTCAACAAAAGTGCATAAATATTAGTTCAAACAGATTTTATAGGTTGAATGTGAAAAATTGGAGGGGAAAAACTGAATTTAATGTTTCTGTAGAGAATTAAATTAGCTTTATAGAGTGTAGTTAATGGATGAAACGATGTGCATGGGTGACAGGTGGTGGAGGGATATGTGACATGGCGAGATGAGTGGGGGGGGCAGGCTCGCCTTGTGACGACATCACACTCGCTTGTTGATAAGATTGTAGGATCATTTGTTGCTACATGGCATCATCTGGGGAGTGCCTCTACAGACGATTTGAGAAATAGATCTAATATCAATAGGTGCATTGAAAATTATTTGAAGAGGCACCTCCACTGTTATCTGTCGTGTAGTTCTTACTGTTGAGTTTAACCCATCTCAATGGCCCCATCGCACAACCCATCTCCAAATCCAAACTTGTTCAACTTTTAATCTTTCTGGACATTGGTTCTGGGTCCCACTATGAGGGTTATTTCTAGGTTAATCTTGATCAATGTGTTAAGCATGATTATTATTCTTAAACAAACTTCATTAATAAAAAACAAACCCGAAGAGACTTCTAACTTTATCTTTTCTCTTTTTTATTTAATATTTGATTTTTTTCCTTCCAAAAATGTACTCTAAACGCTTTTAATAGATAAAATTAAAACTAGTTACAACATCTTGCTCCACCTAGGGATAATTCTTTTCAATAAGAAAAACACTAAGAACCATATATCAGTGCCTTCACTTCGGGCATGGTGTCAAAATGAAACTTGGAACATTACAATGAATAATTCACCGTGATATTAAAAATGGCACATTGGTATATACAATGATGAAAATAACTTCAAGTCAATGCTAGAAGTATTGTTTGAGGTACTGCCTATTCACTGGAAGTTGTATGAGCTCACCATTTCGATTTTCAAGAAGAAAAGTGTTTTTTGCCCTGGATTCCACTATCTTCAAGGGAACAAACCACAAAGTGTCAAATTTTCCATGTTTGCCTTAGTATTCCTTCCTTGCATCCCATCTAAGGACTAGATCTCCATGCTAAAAAAGGATATCCCTGGCTTTTGTGTCAAAAACTAGTTTCGTTTTCTCCTGATAATTGATCAAATTCTCCATGAATCTTTCTTTCTCTTCATTCAACTCTATCAACTAGTTCATTCTCCTAATTAGGGTACTTTATTCTTCTTGAACATATTAGACAAATTTTGTAACAAGATTTATTAATTGTCTAGGAAATAAAGAAAGTATTCCATAAATAAGCTAAAAAGGTGATTTCCTAGTGGAACTTCTTGGAGTTACTCTAATTTCCCACAAAGAAAACTTTAGTTTAGTATCCCAATTCTTTTGATTTTTTTCAATAGTCTTCTTAAGTATCTTTACCAAAGTTTTGTTATAACACTCTTCTAACCCATTACCTTGAGGGTGACAGGAAGTAGAGTGAGATAAAATCACAATATACTCTTGACAGAAATCTATCAACCTTGCACATTTAAAAACTTGTTCATTGTCTATTACTAACCTCTTAGGACAACTAAACCCACTGAATATATTCTCCTCCAACAACTTGATCACCACTAAATCATTTTGTGTTCTTGCTGGGACAACTTCCACCCATTTGGTAAAATAGCCCATGCCTGTCAAAATACACTTATAATTCCCACTAGATGATGGACTGATTTCCCCTATGAAATACAATACCCATTTCCCAAAATGCTCCTCCACAAAAAAAAGAATTAGAGGCAATGGTGGCAGTATTTTCTTTTAAGAAAAAATTTGACATTCTTGACAACTCCTTACTAATCTATAAACATATGAAAATAGGGAAGGCCTGAAGAATCCAAATTTTAAAATTTTGTGAGTAGTTACCTTCCATCCATAGTGGCCACCATAAATACAACCATGATATTCATTTACTGTTGGAATTGTTTCCTCTTTGTTAAACAAAGTAAAAGGATGCCAACCAGATCTTTCCAATATAGCTTCCCATTTACTATCACATATTTTTGAGCCTTTACTCTCAAAGCCTTATTCTTTGATCTATTTAAAGAAATGGGACATCAAAGGAAACATAAATAATTCTTGATGTCCTTATTCCATTCAGAACATATCTATTTATAATGAATTATATTATCAAGTTTTGTATCCTTACCTCCTTCTACAGTGGCTTTATTCTCCTCAACTTCAATCAACAAATCAATTCCCATAGCCTAAAAATTCGTTTCTATTAAAATATTTTACAAACCTTGCCCTTTTAGCAGTTTGGTTGGTTTTATATCCATACCATATTAATGAATAATTTCTATACATTTTCCATTTTTCCTTCAACATCACTCCGAGTTAACACAACTTTTACAACAACATTTGGAACATAAGCAATATTTTGTGATTGAAGAATATATACCATGAAATCTTTCAGTGATTTGACCGAAGCATAATATTTTTTCTCCAAAATATTTTATTTTAATTGTGCATCCCTTGACACCTTGCTAAATAATGCCACATGCTTTTGTTTTTTCTCTTCATTCCTTTGTAAAAGCACTGTTGTAATGGTAGAAGAAGAAAATGAAAAACTCTGAAATGGATTTGTATAATCAGGACTGACTATCACGAGAGCTTCTTGAAGGGCCTCCTTGATCCTTGAGAAGGAATCCCTGGAATTTTTTTTCGATATAAACTCCACACGTTCTCTCCATATATCAGTTATTTCTTTGACAATCTTTGCATAATTCATGACAAATATTCTTAGGAAATTTACTTTTCCTAGGAAGTTATGAATATTTTTTTTACTCCTTGGCAGAGGTATTCTTGTGATTGCTTCCACTCTCTTCAGATATATTTTAACTCCCTCTGTGAACACGGTGAGGCCAAAAAATTCCCTTCTTTTAAGGAAAAATGAGATATTTTTGGATTGAAAGAAAGGTCATACTTTCTACACTTCTGAATATTCTATTGCAAATGCTCCAGATGCTCCTCATCTGATATGGAGAAAATTATTATGTCATCACTACCAAACTTTCCTTTTCTCCTAGAACGGCTATGTCCATAGCCCTTTAAAAAGTGGCACCAACATTCATTAGCACAAAGGGAATCTTAGCATACATAAAGGTGCCCCAAGGAATTGAAATTTTTTTCTTCTTCTAATCTTTTTTCTCAACTTAAATATGGTTATAACTAGGAAAACCTTCAACCATTGATAACATGTATGATCTTGTGACTTTCTGTAGGATGTGATCCATTTTGGGGAGAGGATAATTCTCCTTCAAGTATGTTTTATTCAAGTTACGAAAATCAATAGACAACCTTATTTCTCCATTTTTCTTTCTCAAAAGAACAAGATTTTCCACCCAATCAGAGTAACTTAGAGGGACAATTATTTTTCCTACAACAACCTTTTGACATCCTTTTCTATAGATGGAAACAAAAAAGGGTTAATTTGTCTCAATTTTTTTTAATAAGATTTTATCCCTAGATTTAAAGGAATCATGTGTTGAATAATGCTAGTGTCATATTTTTTCATATCTTCAAATGACCAGGAAAAAACATCAACAAAATTCTTAAAAATATTTACATACCTTTGTTTCAAATTTTCTGGAATATGTTTAGCTAACCTCACCATATTTGGTTTTTGCAGTGTTCCCATATTACAATCTTCAAGGTCTTCTTCTGAGTTTGTGTTCCTCGGATTGATCGCAACATCATTTGGATTAAACTATCCCTCCAAAGCTAATAACGCTTTTGGTATAAAATAGTTCTTAAGCTATAATATCTTCTGATTTCCTATAGAATATTTAAAATATAACTCCTCCTTCTGATCTTCTTCAATTTCTCCTTATTGATCAATATCAAAATCAAAAAATTCACCAATCATTACCATAAAATATTTGATCAACTCTTCATATTCAAACACTTTCAAATGTTTAATATTATTTGAATAGATGGTCTGTGTCTAATTTCAACTTCATACCTTACCCTATGACTCAAAGGAGGCTTAAAAGTACTGGATGCAACTGCTAAAGAATTAGCAAGTCTATTTACCTCCCTAGGTATAAAATGAACATTTAAAGCATCAAATAAATTTGCTATCAAATCTAAGACATCATTCCTACATGTTTTTAATCTTGCATGCCTTATTTGACAGTGATTCTTAATATGTTTAACTACTAATTTTGAATCCCCGAATACATAAATGCACTTTACTCTTAAATTTTTAGCATCTTGTAAACCAAGAACCAAAGCTTCATACTCTGTAATTTTATTTATAAAATAAAATTACATCTTATAAGATAAGGGCATTAAATGACCTTTTGGAGAAACCAAAAGCACTCCTACTCCACTTCCTTCCTTTGAATAAGCATCATCAAAATAAAGCTTCCAGAATCTAGTGACTGTTAACTCCTGGCTTTCAATTGTTGAATGGAGCTATAATTTTTTGTCTTCAGAAATATCTTCTGTCTCTTGTAACATGAAATAGGAAAATTCATCCTTTTCTTGACTATAAACAAGAGAACTACTAGAACTGTTATTTATAATTTTCTTAACAAACCTGGTCTCCCTATATAACATCCTTTCTTCACCACCAAAAAAATGTGGATGATGGAATATGTAAAGTAAAACTTCAACACTCCTCCTAATTTGACTCCCCAATATTTAGATAGGAGAATTCAAAAACGTTTTGGTATGTCTAAAACCAATATGTCCATCACAATGCTTCTAGCTGGAATTTGAGGCATATAAACCACTAAGTATTTAATCAACCCCACACACTCAACCTTCTTATAATGAAAAGAATAGAGATCCTTTCAAGGATTAGTGATATGTAAGTTCAAATTATTCATAAATCACATAGGAATCAAGTTATGAGAGGCTCCATAATCCAACATTGAATTATGAAGAATAAAAATATGCACCGGTAGATAAATATAGAAAGGAGGAGTATAAGAATCCACTTCTTCCACATGAGGACCAAAAATTACCACTGGTATTTCCTCCTACAAATTAACTGTGTATATTTCACAACTATCCTATGAGCGATTTATAAACTCAGAGAATTTCCTCTTATATGTTGGGGATTTAATCAACTCAGTCAAAGGAGCTGGTACTTTGATCTTTTGTAACTCCTTTACCAAGTTAAAAGAATGGCTATGTTTTATCACCTTCTCTTGTTCTTCTTCATTCAGATTTTGTTTTGAAACCTCGTGAGAACTTCCATAGGTTGTTGAACAGACTTATTCAACACCCTTGTATCTAGTTTTTCCTTTGAAATTTCTTCTTGCTGAAATTTAACTCTTGGGACTTAGTTGGCATGTTGTTTTCCTTTGTCAAGTTGTTTTGGGGGTTTCTATGGAGTTTCCATCTATTGATATGTTTGGTATTTTTTTCCTTCTACACCATCTTGTACCCATGACCTTTTCCTTTATCTAAGGGGATAATTCTTCTGTAATTTTTCCTACATGAAATCTGTAACTTTTTTTGCAATAATCATCAATTTACTCCTCACCTAAAGAGACCTGAAATTCATAATTTAAATATTCACTTCTGATCGTATCTTCTTCTTCCCCATATAAAATATAAATTTCATTATCCTATTTTTATAATTCTCTTCCACTGTCTCTTCTGGTTCATCTTCTATATACAGAGGATGTTGGATTTGATATTGATCCTTTCTCTCCCTCTAAATTATTTGCAAGGGATGGTGCCTCCTAAATTGAGGATTAATTTTCTTTTTTTACCTTGATAAATCTATCTAGGAGGATTTTTATTTTCAAGTTCCAACTTTACAAGTTTGTTTGAAATATTCCTAATGACTTTGGTCATCTCGTACAACTTCTGTTCATGTGAATCTTTGGGCTGGTTCACAACCTTTATTTCCACTTTTCATTTTCCTTTGTCGTCAACTTTCTTCTTTGACATAATCTTCCTAGCAGTAGACAAATTTGCCCAATTTCCAGTGCACCAGTTTTTATCTAATCTAAAGTAAGGGATCTCCTTTCCCTTAGTGTAAATAAAAAACCAGACTCAAAAGCACCTACAAAAACCACCTTTTCTGCAACAGGTGGAGGTTTTATCTCTATATGAAAACTATTATATAATTTATTAAACCTTTTTATGAATTTATTTACATCTTCTTCCAATTTCCTCATAGTAGCATTGAATTTTGTTAATAAAGAGTTGTGATATTTTCTCTCTCCCCATCTCTGTATAAATTCATTTTCTAACTCCACCCAATTATTAATAGAATTAATAGGAAGGGTTTTGAACCAATTCCTTTCTTCTCCATCAAGTGATTGAACAAAAAATCTCATGAGTCATGACCACATCTAAATGTCTCACTTTCATATTTTTAGCAAAAGCACAAAACATAGTAACATGTTTTTTAGTTATAATTTCATCTTCCCCTGTGAACCTAGGAAACAACTTCAGATAGTCTTGTGTGTGAGAATTAATTGGCTAAGGGAGATTCAAAGGATAGTATATGTTCATAATAAATGCTACGAAAACCATGTTTAAATTTATGTTAATCACAAAAGAACCTTCTTCTTGAAATACAAAGGACTAAGGAGGCTGAACTGAAATAGGTACTACCTGACTAATGGAAGAAATATGTTGTTGTGAGGCTAAAAAATCAACTGTTTCTACTTCTTGAAACTCTAGAAAAGATAATAAAATGACTTAAATTTTTTATATTCTAAATTTGGTTCAGGAAAAAGAGTTTGAGGGGATATTAAATATTCTTGGAAAAAATCAAGATTTTGAACAATTTCTTTTGAAAAAAAACCAGGCAATTGATTATTTGAATTGGCATTAGGAACAGATGAAGTAGGATTTGGGGTTACTGGTGACTTAGCGTTCCACACTCTCTAAGAGACTAAAATCTCATGGTTAGAGAGATTTTTGGTTTTCTGCTACGAGGTATCAAACCTCGTGTGTGGTGTTTTCAGAGCCAAGATTGTTGTCTTGGTGAGAGACTAAACCTAATCAATTTATTTTCTCACCAACCAAAGAAATGATTCCATAAGAATGACGAGGGAAAAATAAATTCATATCTTTGTTCCCTGGAAATGGTGCAAAAAAATGTTGTACCTTGGGAGACAAACTCTAGCTGAGGAGAAATCAGTGCCCAAGACATTCATGTAAAATTGATTGTCCCTTAAGGTTGTGTATCCAAAAATCTTTTATCTTCAACTTTAGAGGAATGTGACTGACATGCAATGGAATTTATAAATGAGAAGCGCACCATTAAGTATTTTAACTTTAACTCATAAAATTGTAAAATTAAAGTCTAGCAGCTTCATTACTCAATTCTAAGACAAGAACATTAACACAAGATGAAACAAGAAAGAATTACCATACCCAACAGATTCTAGAATCTCTGTGAAAGAATTTATTCATGAGCATATAAAAGTGAAAGTACAAAATTGTAGTTGCCTCTAAGGTCCAAAACTATGGAACCTCACTTCTTATTTCAAATTATTTTTAGACAAAAAATTCAAAAGGATAGTTATTAAAATTTCAACCTCCTAAACTACATCGGGACTAATTGTCCCAGAAATATTACGTTCCAAAAATGAAATTACATTGAAAATAAAAAAAATTATGCTAAACATTATAAAAAATAAAAATAAGTGACTTCATGTTGGAACATTCTTTGTCATTGGATGATCCGTATTTTAGGATCAGTGGAAGGCCTTACTCTTGCATCAGCTTCTTGGGGTGACATCCATTATCTTCACTTCTTCCACATCTATGTATTTGCATTTGGGCTATTAATCATGGGCTATTAATGAACCTAACATGAGCCATCCTAAATTCAGTGATCTTGTCGTATGTTCGATTTTCAATAAATAGTGTCCTCGTCATCCAAAGAAGTTAAAAGTCTTTGTGTAAATAATTAACAATGGTGGCCCCTTTTAATAGTGTTGTCTTTTCTTATGTTGTGCCAATTTCTATTTTGGCTTCTACAAGAAGTGTTTCAAATGTCTCCCAAGGTAGTAAATTTCCTTGATCATCCCAACATGATGGTAAGCCTATCCTGGTTATTTTATCAAAAGGATTATTAAATTTCATTATAGATTCCTTCACTTATTTTAATTTCTTTTTAGACATTTTTATATATAAATTATTCATTGTCATGTTATTGATCTATATTATATAGTCAGTCTTGTCTTGAATCAAAACATCCTTTAGTTGTTGTGCAAATTTGGAATTCAGAAAATTGATCGTCTTCTTTGAAAATTGGGCTCTTTTCTATAATTTTTTCTTATGAGCCATGATTACACCCTCCAGATATTTGAAAATTATTTTCTCCTCTTCCATAATAATCAATAAATCCCAAGTATTTTTCATTGTAGTTATGATTTCATTCCATAATATCTCTCTTGATTAGATAAGGGTCATGTTACCTTTCACCTTTTCTTTCAACTCTTAGATCTCCTAGTAGGTAAGCTGGGAATTATTCCTATAATTTTAAGGTGTCTCCTTTGTCATGGACAATTCATGTTAAATGGATTTAATAATTTTCATTGCATTATAAAATCACTCTGGTTCTTTTTCATTTCATTCTCATCAAGATTGAACTAAGTCATGACTTGAGTTAGTTTTTCAGCTGGGTCTTCTAAATCTTCTCGTACCATAATTGTACAAACATGTGAGTCAAGTTTTTTCCACAAGGAAACATTCATTTCTTTTATTATGGCTATTTTTTCATTTCTTTGTAGCAATTCATTAATCAATACTTCCTTCTCTTTTTCCACATGTGCTACTTCTGTAGCCATTGGATTCTCTACAAAAGGTATTTTCAATTTATTCCTAAGCACTTGAATTTCTACTTCATCCCCTTGCAACAATTTTTGAACTACACTTCTGTCTTTAGGATTGACTCCAACCTAAATAACTAGCTTCTTCAACTTTTCATTTTGAGTTGTAAATGCTCTTTAACTTTCCTTTTCATACTTTAGCTCACCAAAAAATTTCCGCAACATGCCTTCAACTTTCCTGGAAGTTGACAATGTTTTATCTAAATCATTATAAACTAACTCTCCAGTCTGACTATGACGATTAATTTTATCAGGTAGATGTATTTTCTTGGCATCTATAGTCAAATTAATAGTTCTAAAACCTGTTGAAGAGGAGACATATAATGTAGAAGGATGAGAAAACGAAGGGATGAGGTAGGGACGTATAAGGCAGGTCATGGAGTTTAAATTCTGAGTTGGTTCCTTTCTAAATCCATTGCAGAAAGAAATATTTTTTGATAACTAGAAGATTATTGAGCTTCCATTTTTTCATTGATCTTCTTATTTTTATCCTCAATTTGTGAAAACATTTGTTTAATTATGGGTATAGAGCTCTGAGTAACTTCATATGGATTGGGGGAGGATGATATACATACTTTCTCCCCTAACTACAATTGAAAACTAGAAACTAATGATGTGTTTTCCTCATCAGATAGTTTTGACCTTTTTGCCGCTCCATTTTTATCTTCATCCAAATCCATGATTTCTTCTATACCCCTCTTCAAATTCCTTTCACTTTGTAGAGGGGTTTCAAGCTATAGTCCCCTTTTTGAAACTGACTGTCCTCCAATTTTCGTCTTCTTAATCTATGGTAAAGCTTCATGTAAAAATGGATGATATCCATTTTCTACCATTTCTCCCCCAATAACAAATCCATCCCTTAAAGAAGTTTCCAGATTTCTTCTACTAGTTGCCTGGTGTTCACAATGAAAGGACTCACAATCCCTGGAAATCTAAATGAATGAGATTTCTACGCTGGAACAAAATGGAACTAATCCAGATTTAAACTTTGTTTGATAAATTCCAAAGCAACCTCATAGGAACAAAGGTTGGAAATATATAAGGCCGAATATTAGCTCCATACAATCTAATCTCTGAATGATCTTCAAAGGAATATCAGTCACCTACGTTCATATCTTTTCTCAATTTTAGAAAATATTGAGCCTTTGAAAATATAGAAGGTGCACGTGAACTATTAATAATTGAATAGGCTACAAAAATAAATGAGGCATCAAACTCCATTAGGCCTTCATTCGTTGGGTTACTTCTCACTATATCAGTCCAAAATAATATTGAATTCTTATTCTTATTGGAATCCATGATGTTTAGCCCCAAGTTCATGAATTTTTCCACATGAGCATATAAGAAAAAATAGGTAACCAAAGATGGGACTATGAAATAACATGTGAGTGAAATGTTCATGAATTGAGCATTAACTAATCCCTCCAAAAAATATGGTATATCTAGGACAACCTCAGACTTCATCCATAAACTAAAAAGACATAAAGTGACTCTATCAATGGATGATGCATTATCTCTTCCCAAAATATTAGTTAAAATTTGAAGAATGAGTCTAACATCTTCATAAAAAGTACCCAAGGGGAACCAATTTGACTCCAAAGACAATGGCTTCCCACTTGGAATCAAATAAAAAATAGTTTGGGCATACTCCCGACCTGTAAAATTCTGAAAATAAACTAGTAAGGTTTCCTCATAGAAGGAAGTATATGCATTTTTAGATGGGAAACACAATTCTTGCTGAATTAGAAGAGAGGAAACCTGCAAAATATTTTCCCATGAATTATCCATTACGAAACATTTATGTGGGTACATGGCATACACTAACTAGTTGATAAATTCAGGAAAAACTGAGTATCAGAGATAAAAGCTACAAGAACCCCTGACTTGACTGCAAAAACATAGAATGAAAAATTGTCCTAGTTTACAAGAACATGCTCATAATTTTCCAAATTATTCAAAGTGAAAATAATATAAAAAAATGTCCCTTTCGGTGTCCATGAGTGGAATGTGAGAGGATGACCCCGCTAAGACAACTTTCTTTGACTTTTTGTGTAATTGGAGTAGTGAGTGACTGTATTAAATACTTGGAGGTGGTAGGAAATTCTCAATGGGATATTTTTTGTCTAACTCAGAGGCCATGATAGTGCGAGAAGGTATGAAAAGTGCATAAAAATGAGTTAAAACGAGTTTTATATGTTAAATGTGAAAAGTGGGAGGGGAAAAACCAAATTTAATGTTTTCGTAGAGAATTAAATTCGTTTTGAAGAGTGCAATTAATGGACGAAACGATGTGCATGGGTGACAGGTGGTGGAGGGATAGGTGAAGTGGCAATATGTGTGCTAGGGTCATGCTCTCCTACTGACAACATCATGCTCTCTTTCTAACGACACTGCAGGGGCAGTCGTTGGTACGAGGTATCGTCAGGGGAGTGCCTCCACACATGATCTTAGTCATATATCTTGGATCAATAGGTGCATTGAAAAGTATTTGTAGATGAACCTTCCATGTTATCTATCGTGCATTTCGTGTTGTTAGGTTTTCCCCATCTTGTGGGCCCTGTTGCACAACCCATCTTCGAAGCCAAACCTTTTTGAATTTTAATATTTCTGACCCTTGGTTCTGAATCCCAATGTGAGGGTTATTGTTGTGCTAATCTTGATCAGTGCGTTAAGCATGATTATTATTCTTAAACAATATTCATTAATATAAAAAAAACCCCAAGCACCTTCTAGCTTTGTATTTTCTCTTTTTTCTTTGATATTTCATTTTTTCTCTTTTTTTTATAATAAAAATACACTCTAAACAATTTTAATAGGAAAAATTAAAACTAATTAGAAAAGTAATTACACTTGTTATTATGTGGCTTTAATGGTTGTTCTATCATTTTTATTTATTTGGTTATATGTTGGTTATATGCATGGTTTTATGACTGATTCAAGTTATGGATATTATCATGTTTTCATTTCTACATGAATGGTTGTTTATTGCATGACCTACTAGATGTTATTATAGCTATTGTGAGAGGTAATTAGACCTTCTTGATTATTCTCATATATGTTTCAGATCTATATGTTCATATATTCATTCATGACTTGTATATTTCATGTTCGCCATGTGTTTGATGAAATCAATGTCATGGTTAGGTCTTGATAGGTCAATTTCATGTCTAATTATTATGATAATGGATTTTTATTATTGTCATTCATTATTCTTGAAAGTCTCATCACGTTTTGGGTAGTGGTTTGGATACTAGTGCTGAAAACGTGGATTAGATATCACAGTTGCAAGCATAGAACTAGGGGAAGTACTGATCGCTACCTTAAAGTATTGTGCATGTGGTTGGATGGTTACAATTGAATTTTTGCAGTCTTCTTCTAATGTCTGGGAGTCTAGATCAGTGAAAAATAAATTTAACTCAAGGTTTGGGTACCTAGAGTGGTTTTTTAGCTCCCGGGGGTCCTGTAGCAATTAGGGGAACTCAATAAATTCTTAGGTCATCGAATCCATTTCCTTAAGGTGATCTAGGAGGTTGATTAATGTCATAGTAGTCCTTAGCTCATGTTTACCCTCGCATCCCAGTGAAAGTGGGTAAATATGGGAGCGGTGGTTACAGGTTGGTATCATAGATTCTAGGTTCAAATACTTAGATTGGAAGGGAGGAATGTGACTGTTATGCATGCATGTCAATCATGTGAATGTGTGATAGTGGCTATGTTTTTCATGTATATATATGGTTTCATATTTTATGTTATCATGTATAATGTTGATATGTTGGTTGAGATATAACAAGAGATGAAAATCATCGAAGTAAAGTTGCAGCACTGGACCTAGGGGTAACATCAGATCGTTGTACATGTTTGTATGATGGGAATGCAGGTATGTCGGTTAAAGGTTTTTATATGCATTATGGTTATGTACATGACTATGATTTTATTGTTTTTATGATTACATGCATGATAGATTCTACTTTTTTAGTGCAATCATATGCACATGCATCAGATAGTCATGAATGGTAGTAATGTCTTGTTATATGCATTGTGGCCATACACATGATGATTACGGATATTGAATTTAAGATCCATATTTTATATTTATCATGCTATTATATATTGGCTTATGTAGATGGTTATCATTATGATATTCAGGTGTGAGTCGATATACTTGTGATATTGTGTCGCACTAATTTGGACTCACTTGTCCAGGTGTAATAGCCTCCCCTGACATACATTGAGGTATAAGTTTGATTTTGTTGTCTATTTTATTTATCTAACATGGTATGTTTTATTGTGAATTTTTTACTAATTACATGATATGAGTATGTGTCTATAATATTTCATGAAGTAATGATCTCATTCTAAGATGGTTTTAATAATACAGTATGTGCTAAGAAAGATAATATATACTTGAGTGCAAGTAGCTTCTAGTTGTATTATTATGACTAATGAGTATGAATTGATTGTTGGCTATGAAATGATTGTTAGTCTTGGTAAAGTTTGATTTCAAATTAATAGACATGATTCCTTGATCTTTGGAATAGGTGACTAACATGTGTGAACAATTGCAGGGAAACATATTTGGTATTAGCATGACAGGGTAAAAATTATTATTTTTATATAACTAACAGTCAGGTGATGTAATAACACATAATAAGACTCAATTTCTACAAGGTAAAAAGTAAAATAAAGGAATTGGGTGAGAATTCCTATGGCTATGTTATGGAACCACAATTCCAAATGAATGAGTGATTTGCAAACAGGAAGTCTCCTTAACCTTGATTTTGTCTAACATTATGTAGACGTGTGCTATTCATGAACATGTATTTGACAAGTATAACAATTTTTTTCAGTTATGGTTGGAGTTGTCAAGGAATCAGAGTGCCATGAGAGATGATATGTGTACATGTTCAATTATAGGCCAACATGCTTGGTACGATAAGGTAGGATAACTCGTAGGTATTTACATTTATTTATGCACTGACAGTTGTGTGTCTATCGAAGTATAATGAAGGGGATTACATGGAAAAAGTCTTCCATGGAAATTTGAACAAGGCTTAGGTTGAGATTTTTTCGGGAAAAATTGGTAAGCCATGGGGATTGAGTCATGGTGTATGTTGTTAGTTTTGTGCTTTCGGTAATTTGTTATTTTTTTGTGCTTGCTTTGAAATTTTATTTATATCTGGTGCATGGGTATGCCACTTTTCCTGAAGTGTCATATTGTTATTGTTTTTCATGGTTTTCTTCATGTTTTTTCTTATTCTTAAATTTTATGTTTTAAGGGTCTTGGGAATTAGTTGGGGAAGGAGGAAAGTTAATGGTGCTCAAGGAGAAATATTTGGTACTGAAAAGTTAATGTAAGACCTAGATGAAGCTCGGTGCATAAGGGAAACTAACGGAAATAATATAATAGTTATTTACATTGGTTGGTTCCATTACTGCCAAATGGACAGTGGTAGGACAATCATGACAAAGGTAAAATTAAATGGATTTTAGGCATCAAATGCCATGGCTAAGTTGGGAATTGTTGTTCTCAATGTTTTTGATGTTATGCATGGATAAAGGGAGTTCTCTTAAATGTGATCTTATGAAAACTGGTAATTATGTTGTGATCATTATTTTGTTGATTTATATATCTGTATATATGTATGTACATATGCTATTTTCTAAGAGGTTCATCAGAGATCATGATTGTATTATGCTATAGTTTATATATGTGTGTGTGTGTGTGTGTGTTTTCCTAACAGGATCATGAGGGATCATCCTTGTGGAGGAATGATTGCTTATGCAGGTGAATGGAATGAAGAGGTTCTTGGTTTATGAGGAATCAAGTAGGACGAGTAGCCCTGGAATATCTATGAGGTTAGTATTGTATGGATATGAATTGAGATTATGTTCTTGTACTATGTCTATGTTTATTTTATGCTAGGGAATGCTGATGGATACATCAGCGGAATGAAATTAGTGTGATTTGCGGTATGCTGGAAAAAGATGGATAGTGGAGAGACGATAGAAGCAAGGTTGGTTGGTAGAGATGGTGTGGTCTCCGAATATGGAGTAATGGTGTTGTGTACATGTTGTATATGAGGTTTTCTGTACATATTTTGCTATGTACATGTTGTATATGTGGTTTTGTGTACATATGGTGTTGTGTGCAAGTTGTACATATGATGATGTGTGCATGCGATGGAGTGTACATGTTGTACACGTGGTGTTGTGTGCATGTGCTATTGTGTACATATGGTACATTATTGTGAAGGTGGTGTTATGTACATGAGGTGTTGTGTGCATGTAGTGTTATGTACATGTAGTACTATGTCATGGGTATTGTGTAGTTGTATCGTGACATGTGTATTCATGGTATTGTATGGTGTGTATGTATATGTGTTGTGTTGTACACTGGGTGCAGGTTTATGTGTGGTGTTCTACATAAGGTTAACGTATATGTGTAGTGTTGTACACTAGGTGTAGGTGCATGTGTTGTATTTTACCCTGACTGTAGGTGTATGTGTCATGTTGTACACCGGGTGTAATTGTATGTGTCGTGTTATGCACCAGGTGTAGGTGTATGTGTAGTTTTGTGCACCAGGTGTAGGTGTATATGTTGTGTTGTACACCGAGTGTAGGTGCATATGTTGTGTTGTACACAGGGTGTAGGTGTATTTTTTGTGTCATACATTGTGTAAGTATATGTGTTTTACAATGTGATGGGACATGCATGTGTCGAACTGTTTGGGACCTTATTGTTGAGATTGAGGGTTGAGGTGGTTTTGTCTTAGGATACCCTTGTTTCTATTGAGGGTTGAGGTAGTTTCATTTTTGGATTCCCTTATTATTGTTATTGAGGGTAGAGCTGGTTTAGTATCAGAATACCCTTGTTGTTATTAAGGGCTAAGGCGGTTTAGTCTTTAGATTCCCTTGTTCTTTATATTGAGGGTTGAGGTGGTTTTTTCTTGGGATACCCTGTTTGTTATTGAGGGTTGAGGTGGTTTAGTATTTGGATGCCCTTGGAGTTTCTATTGAGGGTTGAGGCGATTTACTCTCGGGATACCCTTTTTACTATTGAGGATTGAGGAGGTTTAATCTGAGGATACCCTTGTTGATGATATTGAGGGAGGAAGCAATTTAGTCTCCAAATTCCCTTTTTTTATTAAAGAGAAGAGAAGGCAATGGGTGATTTTTGGGTTTGGAAACTAATTCATTCTATGTTCGGAAAGGATAAAGAGCAAAGCCATAAGAAAAAAACCATTTGAAATATATATATTTTAGTTTAGTTTAATTAAGAATGTGATATATGATTTTGGTTTATGATGGTTACATGTGATTTATGATTGTATTTTGAGCTAACCGGATTCTATACGTTTATACACGATGATTTGGTTAAGAACTACTTTGGCATGTTGTGCCAAGAAGTAAACAAAATTTCAAGTGTACCTTATTGACAAACCTCCAATGAGGTATGCTTTGAATTTATTTCAACTCCTTTTGAGTCTAATGGAAATTATGTTCTTGGTACATGAAAGCAGGTAAATGCATGGTGATTTGAGTATGAATGTTCGTTTTTCTATGATAATTTCATTTTCAGATTTACAGTTTATTTGCTAATATTATGCTTATTGTACATAGGTTTCCTTGGTTGTTATGTGTGTCAAACAAGTAATTTAACTAAGTTTTATAAGTGAAATCAAGAGCATAAAGTATAAAATTCAAATGTTGAATAACAAAAAAATAAAGAACAACAAGCCATCACAATTTATTCATCAACAAAGAGTTTTGATGAAGGAGTTCATCCCTCCTCGGAAACATCTCCTTGGTCCAACTTCCATGGCTTGGGCCTCTGTATTAGCTCAAAAGTGCATAAATTGTTGTTTACATGCATCAAATGCTCTTGAAACATACTCCAGTGAGTCCATAATGTCAAAATATATCATAAATGACTATTCACTCTCTCAATTTGGCCTTCAAATGATCTAGGCATCGCCTTCCTTCCTGGTGGCCCTAAGGTTCAATTTTCTTCAAAGTGACCAAAAAAACCTGTAGAATTGCGCCTCTTCCTCTGCAACCTATACCAATGTGTTTATATCATGCAAATCTGCTAGGAATGAATCTTCTTAAGCCAAAATTAGTTGAAAATTTCTCAAGATATGGTCAATTTAATTTTTCCCAATAATCCTCCTCCAAATGTGGAGACGAATCCATATAACCCTACCAAAATAGCGAGCTAGCCGAAAATGGGGGAGCCTCCTAAAACTATGGCATATTTAACTATGATTTAAATTAATTTAAACAATGGATTAGAGAATAAGAATCGTTGTAAATGTGTTCTAAGCGCAATTAGTTTAGGCATTGGTCGGCGGTCATGTGGAATGGTCACATGGGTAGGAGGGTTGGCCCGCGAGCTGGAAGCCTCCATTCCACCGTTGGAGATCCGCGTGAGTTTTAAATATATGATGGGAACTTAGGTTATTAAGGAACAAGTTAATGGCCCATTGGTATGGGCAGAGAGTTTGTTGGGGGAGGTCGTGGGGTTGAGCCTCGACCTCCGCCTGAACTCAGTACATTTTGCTTCAAACCATATATAAAAACGTTGCTCCAACCAATATATAAAAAACTTGGTATAGATTGATTCAGACTTTGAAGATTAAACAATGTGCTCCCACATTAGTAAAATTAGACTATGGTCTTCGGAATATGGTTAGGAATTTAATAAAATATATATACATATATCGAATGCCCACCATATAGTTTAACTTCGGTCTAAAAAAAATCCAAGGACCATAAGTTTGGACTTTGTAAAATTATATATTTCATCCTTAAAATATACATGCCACCATATATATATATATATATATATATATATATATATATATATATATATATATATATATATATATATATATATATATATATATATATAACCTAAATTAACATAGTTGTATAATAATTCGAACATTGGTGTTGGAAAGGGTCTAGCAGAGGGGACACATGGCCGCCCCTCGTTCTACCATGTGTCAGCCTCTGGTTGGTCTGTATTGTCACTCATATAAAAAAAAAATGAATTGAACCTTAGGAGTAGATCCTTAAAAAAATTGACTTTCAAACCAAACTGGTGAATCATGTTGTGACACTTGTCACAATGCCACTGAGAAAAAACTAAATAATATTCCATGGATGTTGATTAGGTTTCCATGTCATTAACCAGTCACTGTTTTGCAATATTAAAAAAAAAAATTGTCTATTCTGAAAAACAGGCTATAACTTCTTCATCTGGAGTGATCTTTCCACGAAACAAAGTGTGTCGGATTCCTGGCGACATGCCAATTGCGGTTTTTCAGTTTCCAATCAATTTCAAGAAATTTCATTTTGAGCTTTTACATTGAGCCTCTGATCATTCCTACCCACCGAAGCCTTTTGGACCCCAAAACCTCTCTGATTACTGATTATGTGGATGAGGGTACTATTCCCTCATCCTTCCAGTCTCTATCTACTGAAAATTTCCCATTTTCATCATTTGGAGATTTTCACAAAAAGTTAATTTTTTCCTTTATTCTTGTGACCTTCTCTTGCTATCATTGAAACCGTCATGCTACAATATTTATGAATTTCCAAAGAAACAAGATATTCTTGCAGAAACCATCTTGTTACTATCTATGTCATCAGCCAAAGGAAACTTAAAAACTATCTCACCTTGAACACTGTCACCATGGTGATTCTTAGCTGATCTCGCTTTTTCCTTCCATCGAATCTTGACCAAGTATCTTTTCCAATGCCATGTAACCTTTGGAAACCATAAAAATAATTTTTGGAACCCATGCATTCTTTTTCAATATTCTTTGTCGCTTTCTCTTTGATCGCTGCCCTCTCTTGCACCGACATCTTGTTTCCAACACTTCTCAACACTAATGTTAGCTACTGCAAATGTTTTACATATTTTTCACCTCCTTTCAAAGTAAACCTGCTAGAATCCTAAAACATCTCATTACAAACATGCATCTTTTTGAAAGGTTTGATTCAAAACATCTCTACTTGATCATCAACAATGTCAAATTTTGACTTGCATGCACTATCCTCTTCATTTCTCCTACATGTATAAGAGAAAAAATTGTCTTCTTCTTATGCACTCTAAATATGTACTCAATACCATCTTTAAGTGATACTTATTCTCGCGATGATGAAATACTACTTTCCTATTATACGGATAAGGACTTACCAATACAATACCTAATATCTCAAGCAGCACCATATCAAGTTCAACTTCATCAAGAAAGTTTGAATTGATGGAGAATCTTAGTATGCACTTCCTTGTAACATGCAAGTTTTCATTCTTGCATATCAAACCTAAAGGATAAGGTCTTGGATTTCTAATTGTTTCAAGGTCTAGCTGCTTAACCAAGTCTTTGGAAATCAAGTTATCTTGTGACCCACTATCAAAAAGTGTATCAATTTTCGTATGTTTAGAGACAACTCTAATATGGAAAATTTATATTCTTGTGTTTTCATATTGAGTGAATTTGGAACAATTTAAAGAACTAGTGCTTTCTATGTGTTTACCTTTCAATACCATGGCTATAATCTTTGTCTCATCTCCTGGATCTGACCTTAAGTCATTTTCAACTATACCAACAGTTTTACATTTTTCTTTCGATTTCAATTTTCTTGGCTTCAACTCTAGATGAAGTTGCCAACAGTGGTCTTCATCATGGCTAGTCTTTGAATATTTTTTTCATGTGAGTTTTTCCTTCTCTCTTTTAACAAAGCTATTTCCTTTTCCTCCTCCATAAAGCTTTCCCTTTCCTTTACCCTCACTTTCACTTTTCTCATCTATGTTTTGTTTCCCTCTTGCTTCTAAGTGTGTGGCTTGAACACAAACCTCATCTATGTTTGTGGGATTGAAAATGAGAATAGTGTGCCTAAGTTAACCGTGAAAACCCCCAACATAATTTAACAAATTTTCTTGAGAATATAAATTAATACACAAAATTAGAGCTCTTCTCCTAAATTCATGAGTATAATCTTGCACACTTTTCCCTTTAAAATGTCTAAGACTTTGCCAAACCATAACTATATTTTGCATGTAAGCTAATGGATAGAATTTCCTTTTAATGGAAACAATAAAACTTGACCAAGACATAGATATCTTACTGTAGTTTTTAATCTCTTCTTAAGTCCTTGCTTCCCACCGTACAAGTGTAGATCCTTCAATCCTCAAAGAGGCCAATTGAATCTTTATGTCATATTCATGAAGGTTCTGAATCCTACAATACACCTCAAATTTATGTATCCAATTGTCCAATATTTCTAAATTTACCTTCCCATTATACATTTGAAGCTCAAATTTGACATCAAATTTGAGTAAGGATGTTTTTCCTTTTGTGGCTTTTGAGTGATTATGAGTGGTTTTTGAGGGGGAAGTGGAATATGATGTTGATGGTAATGATGAGGATGATGAAGATGGTGGATATGGAGGTGGATTTCCTCCTCTACCCTTTTAAATCTTCTATTCATCCTTCATATCATCTGAAGTTACTTCTCCATGTGGAGGCTTAGAACGTTCTCCTACAATCCCAACAGAAAATGCATCAAAAATAATTTTAACCATCCTCTTTATGCCATTTAAGCATCTCTTGACATCATCCTCTTCTAAATTACCTTGAGGCTCTCCAATGCCTGACATTATGGCTATGGATTCAAGCTCAACTTCTGATGTTGGTACCTCTTCAATCAACTCAGCTTCTTGCACAATTTGTACCTCTTCAATCTCATCTTCTTGAGATAAAACTTGAGGTGCTTAAAGTGTAGCTATGAGTGGAAATTTGGGTCAGGATGGTGCTCTTGTAGCTCTCCTTCTTCTGATCCTAATCTCAGGACTTACAACCAACAATTTCCCTTCACCTTTCTGCAACGTTAACCTTGCCAACATCACAAATTTGCAACCATTAAACTTGTACAAAACTCAAGCAACTATCAAGAAAATAACCTTGCCTTTCAACCAAGCTCTGATACCAACTTGATATGAGTATGAATGGTATTTTTTTTTGTGTTAAATTCATTTTCAAATTTATAATTTATTTTTTTATCTTATGCTTGTTGTACACAAGTTTCCTTGGTTGTTATGTGTGTCATGTAGGTAATTCAACCGAGTTTTATAAGTGAATTAAATAGAATAAAGTATGAAATTAAAATGTTGAACAATGGAAACATAAAGAAACATGAGCCATCACAATTGATCCATCAACACATAGCTTTGATGAAGGAGTTCACCCCTCTTGGGCTACATCTCCTTGGTCCAGCTTCCATGGCTTGGGCCTCTATATTAGCTCAAAAGTGCATAAATTGTTGTTTATATGCATCAAATTCTCCTGCAACATACTCCAATGAGTCAATAATGTCAAAATATATTAGAGATGACTATACATTCTCTTAACTTGGCCTTCAACTGATCTAGGTATGGCTTTCCTTCGTGGTGGCCCTAGGCTTCATTTTTCTTCAAAGTGACAAAAACACCTGTAGAATTGTTCCTCTAGCTTTGAAACCTACACCAATGTGTTTAGAGCATTCCAGAATGCTAGGAATGACTCTTTCTAAGCCAAAATTAGTCGAAAAATTCTCAAGATATGGTCAATTTAATTTTTCCCTATAATCCTCCTCCAAATCTGGAGAAGACTCAAGATAACCCTGCCAAAATAGCAGGCCCGCCGAAAATGGGGGGGCTTCCTAAATATCTTCCATCTTTAAATGCGAGTTTTATTAATTTAAATAGTAGATTAGAGGGATAAGCATGGTTTTAAATGCACTCTCAATGCAATTAGTTTAGGCGCGGGTCGCTAGTCATGTGGAAGTGTCACGTGGGGAGGAGGTTTGGCCCCCTCCCTTCAACCATCAGTTATCCACATGGATTTTAAATATATGTTGGGTGCTTTAGTATTAAGGAACAAGTTAATGGCCCATTGGTATGGGTGGAGAGTAGGTTGGGGGAAATCATGTCGTCAAGCCCCGACCTTTGCCCGAACTCTGTACATTTTTCTCCAAACCATATATAAAATCCTTGCTCCAAACCCTATATAAAAACCTTGGTATATATTGATTGAGACTTTGGAGATTAAACAATGCACTCACACATTAATAAACTCAAACTATGGTCTTTGGACTATGGTTTAGACTTTAATAAAATATATATACATATATCCAACGCCCACCATATAGTTTAACTTCGGTCTAAACAAATGCCATGGACCATAATTTCGGACTTTGTAACATAATATATTTCATCCTTAAAATATGCATGCCACCATTTATATATATATATAAACTGAATTAACATAGTTTTGTAATAATTTGAGCATTGTAGTTGGAGAGTGTCCACCAGAGGGTACACATTACGGCCCCTAGTTGCACCACCTATCAACCTCTGGTTGGGTTGTGTTGTCCCTCATATAAAAAAAAATTGAATTCAAGCTTAGGAGCAGATCCTTAAAAACAAATTCACTTTCAAACCAAACTGGTGAATCCTGATGTGACATTTGTCACAGTACCACTAGGAAAAAACTAAAGAATATTCCATGTATGCTGACTAAGCTGCCATGTCATCAATCTGCCAGTGTTCTGCAATTTAAAAAAATTATTTGCTTGTTATGAATGACAGTCAGCAAGCTATAACTTGTTGATTTGAGGCTTCTACGACTTTTTTTGTGTGTATAATATTTCGGATTTATCACATACATTTTTGTTAGAATCGACGTTTAGAACCAATCCTCTGTGGTTCATCATCAGGATAGATCAGTGATCTTTGTCAGATCTCATCATCGGGCATAAATGAAGGAGAATGAAAATGAATGGATGAAAACTGGGAGGCCAACCTTTAATGATGGAGGAAAGGAAAAATTATTAAAGAAAAAATATTTAATTAATTAATAACTATAAATTTGTTAGTTAGTTTTAATTATTGAAGTAATATCATTAATTAATTAATATCTTTTTAATTTAGATAAAAACTTATTATCTAAAAATTAATAAATTATTTAAACTCATAATTGTATTCAGTAATGTTTTTTAATTAATAATAATTTTCTATATATATCAATAGTTTGTTACTTATTGATGGTTGTTTAAAAATTGTTATTAACTATTTTAATTTATGTAAATTAGGCTTGAGATAAATGTTTTTACTATTAATAATTTTTAATTTAAAATAATAATTATTAAGAAATATTGATTTTATTAATTATATTTTTAAGGTTTAATAATGATATTTAAATTCCAATACATGTTTAATCATTATTAGAGATTTAGGTAAATATAATAAATTTTAATTGTTTTGGATTCAGAAAAATGGAGTTTATAGTATTCAAAATTAATGATTACTAAATTTTGAATGAACATTGATAATTATTAATTAAGATGAATGATACTAAGTGAGATTAAAAGATTAGACAATTAAGGGGTTATGAATGAATGAATAGAGTTGTGGGGGGGTGGGGGTGGGGGAGAAGTATTAATAGAAATATGGAGAAACAAGGTTGACGACCATGGCAGAGGTATAGAGAAATTAATAGGTTAGAGGAGGAAAATGGAAAGATAGTGAATGAGAGAAATGAGATGCAAGGGGGGAGTTAATTTAGGGAGGGTTTGGGGTTTGGAGTACGAATCAAGTTCTTGCTTATTTTTCGGCCATCATCATGGTTGAGGTTATTTGGGTGTTTTCCAATTTTGATAGCTTCCATAAATTTCCTATGGTGATAATTGTCAATTTTAGCCACACCCTGAGAGTCTTCAATATAAATGTGTTGTTTTGTTTTTCTAGAATGCTCGGCTAGGGCTGATATTTTGGAGAAGTTATGTTTTATGTCATCAACATGCTCTTGAATCTGAGTCATGATTGATCGACTAGTTTCACCAATGTATGGTTTTCCACATGAATACCAAATTCAATAAAATCATTTATGGCATCTAAGATCAATGGGATATTTGACATATTTGAGACATCTGTTGATGGTGTTCATAGGTTTGAAGGTTGTTTTAATGTTATTATTTTTTAAAATGTAAGAAATTTTGTCAGTGGTGCCCAATATATAGGGGAGGTGAAATTTTCCGGCGATATATTCCAAAGAATTCTTATTTTTAGGGCCATTCTCTGCATTTTTGAAGCCTTTGATTCCTTGGTTTATTTTGTATCCTTTCATTTCAAATGTCCCCACGAGATGGTTTTTCTCTTGCTCAAAATGATCATGATCGGACATGTGCACAACTCTGGTTACTAAAGTTTTGAGGACCCCAAGTTTCTGCATGGGATGATGGTGAGAGTTGGCATGAAGGTATTGCCCAGTGTGGGTTTTCTTTTGATAGACCTGTTGTGATATGGAGCCATCAAGGTTTTTGCTGATAAGGATGTCAAGAAAGGGAAGGATGCCATTTTCTTCCACCTCCATGGCAAAGTTGATGGACTCAGAAATACCATTCAAGTGTTTAAAGAAAATATCTACATTTTCCTTTCCATGTGGTCAAATGATGAAGGTGTCATCTGCATATCTTTTCCAAAGTTTAGGTTTTAAAGGGGAGGATTCAATGGTTTTTTCTTAAAATTCTTCCATGAAAATATTGGCAATGATGGGCAAAAGAGGCGATCCCATGAAAACCCCGTAATTTTGTTAATTTCACCTTCAAAATTGAAGAAGGTAGATATAAGACAAATTTCTATTAATTTGGTTGTATGTGGATCAATGATATTTTAAACCACCTTCATGGCTTCATAAATGGGAATATTAGTGTATAGAGATTTGACATCAACGTTGAATAAGATATAATTTTTATCTAGATTTAACTCTTTGATTTCGTTGATGAAATGAGAGGAGTCATTGACAAAGGATTTAGTGTTACCACCTAGAGGCTTAAGTTTCTTAGCAACATGTTTAGCGAGATGGTAAGTCAGTCCTCTAATTGTGTTGACAATGGGTCTTATCAGGATCCCTTCCTTGTGTATCATAGGGGGTCCATATAGACGAGTAGTGTAGGAGTTATTTTCAATAAGATTTTTAATGTTCTCTTCATTGCTAGTTTTAATTAAGTTCTGAATATTCTTAGAGATTCTTTTTATGGGGTTATTTTTTAATTTGATGTAGCACCCTGAGTTGTTAAGGTGGTCTAGCATTTTATTATTATAATGATTTGTGTTCATGATGACAGTTGATCCACCTTTGTCAGCCTTCAAGACCAAAATATTAGGGTTTGGGTTTAGGGATTTGAGGGCAAGGAATTCATGCTTGGATATGTTGCCTTTAGGAGGTTTGGCCTTTCTAAGGATGATGGAAAATTCTTGTCAAATTATTTCTTTGATATTATCCGGTAGTTCTTTAATACCATATTCAATGCTACATAGAATGTCATGATTGGGTATGGTGTGAGGGGAGATGGCAAAATTTAATACTTTCCCGAAAATATTGAGGGTGTGTTGATCAAATTAGGTGTTGGATAAATTGATAATGCATTTGTTGTCGCTGATTTGAGATGAGGAGGGATTCACGGTTGTGATCCCCTTGAGGCTGTTGTTAAAGGTGTTAATATTTATATCTTCTGAATCTGAATAAACTGTATTCGTATTATTCGTATCCACTCGTTTATAAGTTAATAGAAATATTTTGGCAGAATGCATATCGGTTTGTGTCATCTCAACTGAAGTTTTAGACCTAACCTTGTGAAGGACACTCTCATCCAGTGCTAATTTGGGTCGTGTGACATTCCATAAATGTGTTTTCTATTCAGCGAGAGCATTGTCAATTTTTTTGAAGGATATAAGCATATAGTGCATTAGATCTTTCTTTAGCCTATGCAGTAGGAATCGACGTGGACCCGAATATAGTGTTACATGTTGTTATATCTGAGTTTGCCTTTGTGTCATTAATCTCTGTAGGTTTAGACCCATCCTTGTGAAGTAAGCTGTCATCAGGTGTCGGTGTTGATTTGGGTTGTGTGACATCTTGTGCACTAGGCATCGACGTGGACCCGAATACAACATTACTAATCATTGTATCTACATTGTTCTTTGTGTCGTTGATATCATTAGGTCTAGTTTCGTAAATAAGGCTTATGGGAGTAGTCTCAACTGCAGGTGAAGACGAAACCCTATCTTTCAAAGTTGTATGTCTTTTGTTGTTCGTCAATTCCGTTGTAATTTGGATGTTCTGATCATTAAGAGGACAGTAAGAGATCATATCTGAAATGATCGAGTTCAGAAAAGATATTTTTTCAGAGTTTACTTTGGAGAACGATGGATGTTTGTTGGTAGTTTGGGAGCTGAAGGGATTTGTTTTATTAACAATATTATCAAATTTCTTGGATTACTTTAAATTTTTTCGTTCCTCAATTTTGATGGATTTTAGTGTTGAGAAAGCATCAATTCTGGACCAGAGAGTAGCATCAATATGGCTGGCTAAATCAATGTGTAGGTAAAAAAACGTTTTTTCTTAAGGTGTTAATTTGTGCCCGAATTTTGCATATTTATGAGCGTAGGTGGTCTTGGCTAGCTTTGATAAATATGTGATTGGTCCTGGGGTTTTTGAGGCTATGATTGAGGATGGTGAATGAGGGCATGACACCGGTGTCTCCGCAACATTTAAGGAAGGTGAGATCTGACTTTTTTCTAGCAATGCAAGATATGTATTTTTCAAATATTTGAACTTCATATAATTTCTCCCTTCTGTAGAGGGTCAAAATTGTTGACTTGAGGATTATGTGACTTGTGTTGTGTGTAGAAGCTTTCCGATTTATCACATCATTTTTTTTTAGAATTGACATTTCGAACCAATCCTCCATGGTTCATCGTCAGGATAGATCACTGAATTTTTTCAGATATCATCATCGGGTATAAATGAAGGAGAATGAAAATGAACAGATGGAAACTGGGTGGCCAACCTTTAATGATGAAGGAAAGGAAAAGTTATTAAAGAAATATTATTTAATTAATTTATGACTCTAAATTTGTTAGTTAGTTTTAATTATTGAAGTAATATTATTAATTAATTAATATCTTTTTAATTGAAATAAAATACCTTGTTCATTCAGAGTCGGTTTCAATGAAACGAAGTCAGTCAGATTCCTGGCGATGGGCTGGTTATGGTCGTTCAGTTTCCAATAAATTCTGATCACTTTAGCTTTTGAGCTTTTACATTGAGCCTCTGATGACATGGTTTGGGTGGTTGAAACTCACCACAAAAATTAGCAGTAGCAAAAATAAATTGGAACATGCAACAATATGTTGATAAAGCACTTTAGGAGCAAAGCCACTATGGGAAACTGGTACCCAATAGTGTCTATTGATTTCCATGGGCATTCTATGACCGGTATGATTGTTTTGAGGTGGGGATATGCCTTGGTTTTTAGATCTTCCAATGCGAGGAAACCTTGCCAATGGATGAACTGCCCGAGGAAACTTGTAGTAGATAAGGGGATGTCAAGGAACTTGGAAGGTGAGTGACTCCATGGAAGGGGGTAAAATAATTTCCCAAGGGATTGTGTAGCAGAGAAGGGAAGGCCAAAGGATGGATTTTTTTTGGTGATTAGCATTTTGAGATGGAATCAGATGCACATTGGGAGTGTGTCCTGGAACAATGAGATGGTAATTTCTCAGTGAGAGAACATGTAGGTTTGAATTTTTCAACAGATTCTAGACTTCTTAGGAAGGAGGTGAATCTTGGCATTACTTTGAGGGTGAAGGTGCGAGACTTTGGATTCCCTTATTGCAGATGTACAAATCTATCCTTTTATTTGCTGGTTAGAGAAAATGTGCATATGTATATATGTGTATATTATTGTAAATACTATATCGAGATGGATTTATAATGATAGATAGAAGATATGGTTATTTGTTGGTTGAAGAAAATGTGTATGAGTATATGTGGTTATTATTGTAAATACGATAATTTTTCGTGTTATAAATCTCTAGTAAATGGTATGATTGGCATGCTTTCAGTAGGTTGTTTAGTGCAAATATTGCATCGAGCTAAGTTATAAAGCTACATGGGAAAAAAAAATTTGTTTTATCATTTTTTATAGTCATAGGTGTCATTGAACATTAATGACAATGTTCCCCTAAGGGGGAGGGGTCTGTAACAACCTCGAGTTAAAATTTAATGTAATAAAGTTAATAAAGGAAAATTAAGACCAAGGTAATGGGACATGTTTTCCAATATGAATATTGGGAAAAATATCCTAGTGGATTTTCATTTCGTTTATCATGGCTAAGGATAAATTGTAAAAAGAATTGGAAAATGCTTTGGAAAGGCATGAAGGAAATATTGGAATTTTATTTATGAAAATAATGGAAAATAGAAGAAAAGGAAGGTGAATGGTCACTGGTAGAATGTTAATAGCAAATTCAAGGAAAATAAAGGAAACCTAAAGAAATTATAGGCAACAATAATAAAAAAGCACTAGAGCATTAGTTTGGGGCCTGTTGTCAGTTCATTTTTGGTATTGGTTTCAGAGAGGAAAATAGCACCGACAGGAGAAAGGAAGTAAGGAGGCAAAGGAAGGACAGAGAAAGAAAATGAAATCAAGGATGAAGCAAGGAAGAGTTGGATCAAGTGGCTTCAGTGGGAATACTTGCAAGTAGTAGGTTGCATGTATGATTTCCTATCTATTTTTGGCATTCATGTGTATATTTGGTTCATTTGTTGTCATTGAAATGGGTTTTTCCTAGTTTGATAGTGGTTTTAGCTACACCTTGCCATTTTCAAATAGGCATGGTGTGATGGGATTCATTCTTGGTTGAGATTTAGATTGCCATATGGTTTAGGATTTGCGTGGACTGGTCTCAAGAAAATCACAACGGTTGACGGTCGAGATGGTTTTCTATAGGAAATGCTCAATAGGTGGGTGGAGATAGGAAAATTACTCAAGGGATGGTGAAGGAGTTATGAGGCATCCAAGCTTGGTTTAATTTTGTGATCTCGAGATTAGTTTAGATGAGATCATGGTAGAGTGACAGTGGAGGTGGTTTATCCTATGGATTCCCTTGGGTTTTTATGTTTTTGTTTTCCCATAACATCCCATGTTCATGCTTGGAATATGGTATGAGGGTGATTGGATGGAAGAGAACTATGGTTCAACTCAATATATGGTCTGGTGGTACGTGGGAGTCCCTATCTTGGTTGACTTTTGAATATGACAGATAAGATCTCTTTTCCCTTTAAACTCATGAGTTATTACATTTATTATTATGCGGCTTTAATGGATATTCTATCATCGTTATTTATTTAGATATATGCTATTTATAAGCATGGTTTTATGACAAATTCAAGTTATGGCTATTATCATGTTTTCATTTGTAAATGAATGGTTATTGAATGAATGACCTAATAAATTTTATTACAAATTTTGTGATATGGAATTATAGCTTCTTCATGATTCTCAGATAAGTTTAAAATCTCTATGTTTGGATATGTATGCATGACCTCAAGATTTCATGTTCGCCGTGTGTTTGACATAATGACTGTCAGGTCAGGTCTTCATAGGTCAAGTTCTTGTCGAAGGTTTTTGTTAATGACTTTTTCCTGGTGTCATTAATTGTTTTGTAAAGTCTCAAAAAAAATTGGGCAGTGGTCTAAAGACTACACCTGAAAAAGTGGCTCAGATCTCGCGGCTGTAAGAACAGAACTAGGGAAAAAATAATATAGACGCTACCTTATATTCTTGTGCATGTGACTATAAGGGTTACAGTCAAATTTATGTAGCGTTACACCAGCATATAGGTGTCCATATCAGTGAAAAATAAATTTAACTCATGGTTTAGGCACCTGGAGTGGTTTTTTAGCTCTTGGGGGGTCATGTAGTACCCGAGGGAAGTCAGTAAAGTCTTGGGTTATCGACTCCATTTCCTTAAGGTGATATAGGATATTGAGTCATGTTGTAGTAGCCCTCATATAATGTTTATCCTAGAAGATCCATGAAAGTGGGTAAATATGGGAGGGGTAGTTACAACTAGAGTACATTGCAAATCCATGCTTATAACCAGCATATAACTATATTACTAACCATGGCATAACAGTCATCAAATCACCATAATAACATGTACAAATTATCATAGAATAAAATAGAAAAAATAGCTCTTGTTAATTGATGCAAAGGCCAACAAAGTTAGGTAATTCCACGTACCACTTGATAATAGATTGAGCTGAACAAAATCTTTCTTTCCATTAGGGAAATTTTGAGGTCTAAACTAGGCCTCCTAATAAAAATGTACAAGAAAAATAAAATTTATAAGAACCAATAGGATTCAAGAAGATGAAGTCAACCATGGGGGATGATTCACCATTTTTTAAGTAAAAGGCTAAAAAGATTAAAAAATAATAAAATAATAAAACTAATTTTTCAACTCGTATTTTCAAATTATCTCCCAAATTTTTTACTCAAATTTCGAGTGGGAGTACTTTTTGGATGCAAAATTTAATTCCCCATCATAGGATTACCCATGTTGCATACTTTAGATGGACCTTGCGTCACGAAAAATGTGAAATAAATAAAAAATGTGATTACAATCACGTTTTTCATGTAGTAGGACCCATCGAAAGTATGCAACATGGATGCTCCTTGGATGAGAAATTAAATTTTTCATCCAAAGAGTACTCCCGCTCTAAATTTAAGTAAAAAAATTGGGAGATAAGTTGAAAATATGAGTTGAAAAAGTAGTTTTTTCTTTTTTCCTTCTAAAATTTGATGATGTAATCAAATCTTATTTTATTATTTCCACTATTATTTTATAATTTCCTTAGGAGGGCCATTTTAGACCTAAAATTTCCCCTAATGAGCCAATCACTCTATGCCATATTCCAAGCATGAATGGGGGATCTTAATAAATAGATGAATAGGGCTTCTCGGAGATTAAACCACCTCCACACTCATTATATTGTGATCTTGCCAAAATCGGACAAGAGATTAAAATGAAAAAACAACAAGCTCGAATGCCTAAAATTTTCTTGACCAATACCTTGAATAATTTTCCCATCTCCACCCACATGTTGACGTATTCCTGGAGATTAAACCACCTCCACCCCCAACCCTTGGGAATTTTATTGAGACCACCTAACCCAATTATAAAACCTTCTATCAATATAAAGCTTAACCAAACAAAATAATCCCATCACACATAACAACATCAAAACCATAATGTTTATTGGAGCTTTATAACACAACTCATTGTGCTATTTAAAATAACAACCATACATAAATATGTACATATACAAAAACTCCCTTGCCTCAACCTAAAAAATTAAGGATACATAGAATGCATCTGATCAACCATCTCCCATGTAGCCTCATCAGGCCCAAAGTGCTTCCACTACACTTTAACTTTATCGATTTATCAGTTCTGAAGCATGAGTTGTTTTCGTTTCAATATGCATTGGGGTTCTGGCTAGAATTATCCTTCAGGCTCCACCTATAATACAATTCAATCAATCACATGATCAAAATACTTCACATATCTTTTGCGCAATGAAAAATGGAAAAAAATCATTTAATTTCACTGTCGGAGGCAACACAGTTTTGTATGCCACTAATCTAATCCTCTCAAGGATCTTGAAAGGCATGCAATACCTAGGTGTCAGCTTACCATATGATCCAATCCTCAAGGAGCTATTATTGGGCTTAATGCATGAGTACACATGTTCCTCAATGAGAAAATCCTTAAATACCATGTGCTAATATACATAACCCTTCTACTTATCATGTGCTACCTTTATATTCTTCTTGATAACCTACATTTCTTGTTCTATCTCTACCAATATGTCGATTCCAATCAGTAACCTATTCACTAGATGACTCCAATTGATATCAATATTACAACTCCACCCATAAAGTGCCTCAAATGGGCTCATCCTCAAGGATTATTGACTCCCATTATTGTACGCAAACTCTACCAATGGAATATTCTCTTCCCACTTCATTTTTTAAGGCTTGACATACTTCCTCAACATGTCCTCAAGAATACTATTAACCCTCTCTATTTGTCCATCTATTTGCGGCTGATAGGCTATACGAAAAGCCAACTTTCTACACAAACCGAAAAGCAAATCCTTCCAAAACCTAGAAGTGAACATGGCATCTTTATCAGATACAATCTTCTTAATAATACCATGAATTATCATTATCTCCCTAATGAATAACTGAGCTACCTCACTATTTGAATTAGTAGACTTTACTGGGATGAAGTCAACTACCTTGGTCACCCTCCCAACCACAACCATGATGGAATCATGTTGTTTATATGTCCTAATTTTTTTTTTTTTGATGAAATACATAGAAATTACCTCCCATTTCTATTCTGGAATTAGAATCGGCTCCAATAAACCACCTTGATGCTTACACTATGCTTTTACCTATTGATAATCCAAACACCTTGCAACAAAAGCAGCTACCTCCTTCTTCATATTGAACCAATTTTAGAACTTCTTCATAGGTGTTAGAGTATTATGATATCCCAGGTGATTTGAATATATATTAACATGAAATTCCATCAATATAAGCTTATTAATCTCACCATTGTCCATAACATAGATCATGTCCCTAAATCTGACAAAACCATATATTGTGAAATGATCATCTACATCTTGTTCACTTGTACCCTACTACTGTAACTTGTGCTTAAGCTGCTCGTACCTATCATCTTGTTTTCCTTCCTATAAGATATGATCCTATAAATATGTCCCATCTGAAATCATTTCTATATGATTCACTTGGACTCTTCCACTAAGAGAATCTGCAACCCTATTCTCCTTACCCTTAATGTACCTAATACCAAGGTCAAACTCATTGAGCGTGGCCAACCATATAGCTTTCCTCACATTCATATTAGGTTGTTCAAACAAGTGTCTTAGCCCACTGTGATCACTCATAAATATAAACCTCCTACAAAGAAGATAGTGTCTCCCCATCTTCAATGCATTAATGATTGTTACCAACTCAAGATCATGTGTCGTAATTTTGCTCATGCTCATTTAGTTTCCTTGAAGCATAGCATACCACTTGTTCCTCATGGAACAAGACTCCACCAAGTCCTCTATTACAAGTATTTTTACATACAACGAACTCTTTATTTGGAAATCAAATATTTAGAATGACAACGTTAGTAAGAAATTACTCAACTGCCCAGAACTAGATGCACCTTCCACTGTCATATCAAATTTATTTTCTTTTCTATGCAAATATGTAATGGTATAGGGAATCTATAAGAATTTTCTGATGAACCTCCTGTAATGACTTGGTAACCTCATCCAGATGCCTAAGAGCTTCCCATTCCATGATAGCTTTGATATTTTCTGGATGCACTATTATTCCTTCCTTGGAGACAACATGTTCCAAGTAATGAACTTTTTTCTGGAAAAAAACTACACTTACTAAGCTTCACATACAAATTATTCTCTCTCAACATTATTAACATTTATTCTAGGTGTTTTACATTATCTTCCTCATTCTTAGAATATATCAATATGTCATCAATGAATACTATTACGAAATTGTCCAGATAAGGACACACCATGTTATTCGTCAAACACATAAAAATAACTGGAGCATTAATCATATCAAAAGGAACCACAACAAACTCATAATTCCCATACTTGGTCCAGAAGGAAGTCTTGTAGATTTTGTATTCCTTGATGTGTGCCTCATGATATTCTGATCTGAAATAAATCTTCAAGAACAATGTTTGTCCCTTCAATTGATCAAATAAATCATTGATCCTTGGAAACAAATGTCTGTTCTTGATCGTCACCTTTTTCAACTTGTTGTGATCAATATAAAACATGAGATTACCATCCTTCTTATTCAAAAAAAACACAGGTGCACCCCGAGGTGACACACCTTGCTAATATATCCCTAGCTAAGCATTTAATTCAACCACATCTTTGATTCCATTAAATCTAGAGTGCTCATACTGTAAGGTGCCTTTGATGTTAGTGCTTCTCCTAGTACCAACTCAATAGAAAAATCCACTTCCCTATGAGAAGGCACCTTTCAAATCTCTGCTAGTAATACATCCTGAAGCTATTGTAAAACTTAATACCTTTTCAATATTTTTCGTATCCTAAACATCCCTAACTTTATCACTGGAAACATGCATTGTAAACAATACACACCCTTTCCTACAAATACTATTTTCCTACATATGTATAATCATTCTCACCAATGTAGGCTTCTTCTTTCCTTGCAAGATTCTCTTCTCCCCATCATCATCCAAGCACTCAATATCTTTCTCATAACAATCCACCTTAGTTTGGTGAAGATACAACCAATCCATACCGAGAAGCATGTTGTATGATCCCAATGGAAGAAAAATTAGATGTACTGATGTAGGCATACCATTCAACTCAAATGCACAAGATCTTACCCAATGATGAACTCTTTTCTTAGTATATATATCCAATTGCACCAACCAAGACTGTCCATGCACTTATTTTCTAAAATCACACTTATCCACCATGTCAGGGTTACCATAACTATAATTAGATCCAAGGTCAATCAAAATAGAAACAACTCGATCACAGAGCTTACCTTCCATCTCAATGAAGATGCATGGTGATTTTCTTGTTTTTATCAAATTATGCATAGGGTTGAGGAACTCTTTGTCTCACATCCCCAATTGTTTGGACATCCCAAGAATTGTAGATATGAGGTCTACCACCCTGATACAATGGAAAATCCTTCTTGTGATTATCCTTGCCACATATCTAACAATGTAAAGGCCCACTAACTCTGTTTTGGTACTCTCTAGGCTAAGGTCCATGTCCTTTATCTACTGCATTAAACTTATTATAAGGAGTGACATGCATCTTGAAGTATCACACACTTTGGTGGCCACTTTACTTTAGTATTGTCATTCACTTTCCAACCCTACTTAGACTCGGTCTTATGATTCGATTTCTCATAATAGTGCTTCAAATTTCCAATGAATTCTTCTAGCGACCAAGGCTCATCACACTTAATCTGATCCTTGAATGCTAATGGTATTCCACTGATGAACCTTTAAAATTTTTTCTTCTCATCCTTAAGATAAGACGCATACCTCAAAAACTCTAAGAAGTCTATCATATACTCGTCATATGTCATAGATAGTATCTTCAGCTCATAGAACTCCTTCGAATTTTTGTCATAGTACCTTTCTGACAAGTATTCCTTCCTAAAGAGTCTCTTGAATTCATGCCAGCTCAACCCTTCTATCTTGATGTCTTTGACGTCATTCGCATCTTCGCACCAGATGTATTCCTTCCGTTTAAGATTGAAAATAACTATCCTTGCCTCCATGTTCTTTGTAAAGTTATCCAACTCAAAGAACTTATTCATTCCAAGCATCCATGCTTATGCATATTCTAGACTCTTAAATTATCCATCAAATGTAGGTGGCTTGGATTTGTTGAACTCATCTGAAAAATATCCCCTCGCATTCCTCATGTCAGGATTATAGAGATGATGACCATGATACCTATTTGAACCATAATTCAATTAAAACCCATAGCCACTACCTCTCCTATCTAGTTTATCCAAGGCCTACCATCTATGACTGTATCATCCTTGTATAACCTATTGCCACAATGAGATTTTCAACCATGTTCCCCATTATTATTATCCTCCTGTGAATAACTAATCTGTAGCTATCCCTGTCTCTGTAGATTTGATAAAATTTGAAGGATAACTACATTGAGCTTTGCTTTCTTTTCTTTAACCTTGGAAATTATTTCCTGTGACCAAATAATTATATCATTGTCTGCCTTACAACTTGAGCTTTCTTACTTTAGAATTTTCAAACTGTCTGCTATGTTAAGAGAGTACTCATGTTTTTGTTTCTTATTTGATCTATAAGGAGAATCATGTGAATTTAAATCCACCATTTCTTCTAGTCGTCTCTGATATTCTTCTTCCTGCAAACATACCATGTTAGATAAACCAAATATAAACATAATCAAAATACCTCAGTTAAGTTCAGCGGAGGTTATCTCATCTCCACACATCATTCCACATTAACAGGAAACATATATATACATAATCATATCAATAATATCAACATCATGCATGATAACACCAACTGCATATAATGACCTCATGCACGACAACCATAACCATGACAATGCATGCATAACAACATGCATGTAGCACATCTAGTCGAAGTATTTCAACCATGCTCTGATACCAATATGTAACCACCCCTTCCCACATTTACCAGTTTTACCACCCTACTAAGGAAAAAAAGTAGATGGAGAGTTACTATGACATGACCTCACCTCCAAGAATCACTTATGGAAGTGGGGCCAACAATTAAAACTTATTGACCACAACCTGCCATCCTACATGGCTTACAAGACATTTTATGGCCAAAGGGCCACCCTAGGTGACCAAATATTTAGCTATATTTACTTTTCAAAGACCTAGCACCCAAAGTTCATGCACAATGTTTCATGAGTTTGGTTATGACCCTCTAGATGCATGAACAAGCCTACTTGAATGTTGTTGTGATCCAAAATCATGAGTTCAGTGCCTTCAGTCTCTAGATATGAGCAAAAATTGCACGCCATTCTCCAAACCAATTCCGTAAACTTCTTGATACTTTCCAGAATGATAAGAAACTTTAATATAGTTCTAATCATACAAAACTTGATCAATGACTTGGCCTAACCAGGCCTAACCATGATATTCATTTCTTGAAACATATGATGAACATGTAAACTACAAGTTATGCATAAATATTTGATCATAGGAGTCTGAAAATTATCTGAGAACCACCAAGAAGGTCTAATTCTCTCTCATAATAGCTTCAATAAAACTTTTTAGTCCATGCATTGATTAACCATCAAATAATTATCATATCTTGAACCAAACATAACTAGATTACATTGAAAATCTAGGCTTACAACTAGATATAATTACATTAATAACCATGACATAACAGTCATCAAATCACCATAATAAAACGTACAAATTATCATAGAATACAATAAAAAAAATAGCTCTTGTTAATTGATGCAAAATCCAACCAAGTTAGGGACTTCCACATACTACTCGACCATAGATTGAGTTGAGACAAATATTTATTTCATCTAATAACCCACATACCATATTCCAAGCATGAATTTGGGATCTCGAGACATAAAAGAGCATGGCTTCCTAGAGATTTAAGCACCTCCACCGTCAGGTTACTACGATATCGCAAAAATATGTCAAGAGATAACAATGCCCAAAACACAGCTGGATTCCTTAGAGCTTCTTCATTGACACCTTGAGGATTTTTCCTATTTCCACCCACCTATTAAGGGCTTATCAGAGATTGAATTACCTCCACCTCCAACCATTGGGGATTTTCCTGAGACAACCTCACCCACTTCCTAAAACGTTCAAAAATCCAAAGCTAAACCAAACAAAAGAAGCCCATCACACCGTGGCTATCCGTAAATGGAAAGGTAAGGAGAAAAACACTATCAAACCCTGTAAAATCCATGCCAATGACAAAAAAAGAACTAACTACACAAATTGATGTACCATGCATTCACAAACAAGCTAGGAACTCACACATGCAACTTGTAACCTGCAAATTATTCTTGTTGAAGCTATTTGATCCAACCTTCCTTACATGTCCTTTGCTTCACTTTTCCTTCCTTGTCTTAAGTTTTCTTTCAATGAAAAATTTACATTTTTCAAATAGCTTAATGTTTACATTTTTGCAAGTAGTATTTTCTTTACATTTCTACAATTATGATTAGCATTTACATTTGAGCGAAACACATTCCTATTTCTTGCAAATAGAGTAACATTTACTTTCTACAATTAGTTTAGGATTTCATTCCATGGCATCCACTTCATCACGATAGATTAATGAAAGAAGGACACATTTCATGTTGCAAATATAGTGCTGACACCTCTTAAGTTTGTACAAAGCCCATATTGATAATTAAAGTTCGTAGCCTTAGTAGTTGAAACATTCTTGTTGCAATAATAAGGCTCATAAACCACAATAAGATGAGGCCCCCACTCATAAACAAAATGGTCGATACAATTAAAGGAGTAGATGGCCCATATCTAAAAAGGAACTGACAGCACAAAAACTGAAAGATAAATTGCTAAGAAGACTCTCACCTCCTTTAAAACCTACTAAGAATCTGCAAAGTAAGTTTGGAGATGCATTTAAGTCCACAAACACTCCCTCTAGTAACAAGAGTATGTCTAAAATTCTAGAAGCATAAAATGAATACACTCCTCTAGACACTTCATCATTTCATACTATAGGTGAAATAATTGATTATAACATTGCGGAAGATATGAATAATACATGCAACAACATTTCTATATATGAGCTAGCAAAGATCGCAAGCCAACATGAACTCATTGTCCACACCTTTTCAAAAAATTCGATAGGTGATAAATATTACTCCTCTTAAAAGGTGTTAGGTAGCTCTTTCGGTCCCCTTAAATCCATAGTAAATTTGTTAAAATTAGAAGCTATCATTTTTTTTCTTAATTTTTTTATTAACGTTTGAAATTTTTAATTATAATTTTTATAGTTTCTTAGTTAAATCTGGTGCATGTATAAAAGTAATGCCATTATGTGTATCAAAGAAAATAAATGAAAAATGGGAGAAAACCAATGCACATATTATTCGGCTGGATAGGTCTCTTTTCCAGGCTATTGGTGAGCTTAAGAATATTCTTATTATATTATCAAAAGATGACTGAGTTCACCAGTGTATAATTATTTTTATTTTGGACATACCAAAAGCCTATGGTGTACTTCTTAGCTAATACTAGTCTAAAAAACTACAAGGATATTTTGCAACAAACTACCGCATTTGTGGCTTCCATAAAAGGGCAGGGATAATCAAATTTGAGTGAGCAGTGAGTTCTACATGAAACACACCATGACACCACTTGAGGGCCACAATCAGCCTCTTGCTTTTGTTGACATGATTTTTGAGAATTTCTTTCTTGAAACAGACCTCACGTGCTATCAGATGCAACCATCACCCATTCCACCAGACACGCAACTGGAACACCTTCCTTGTTCTCCATATGGTATAAATGAACCATGTGGTACATATGTACATAATAGTAATAATAGTAGTAATAATAATAATAAAATTATAGGAAGTATATTAGTAGCTCATAATATCTGGACTTTGTATTTTGATGGTTCAAAGACGTGGGATAGTTCCAGAGCAGGTTGCGTTCTTACAGATCCATGCAATAAGAAGCATATCCTTTCTTTCCATCTGTATTTTTAGTTTAATAATAATAATAATGACGAATATGAAGTGCTCATGCCTCGATTAAAAAAGGCCATCGACCTAAAGGTAGAAGCTCTCAAGGTAATTGGTGATTCAAAAGTAGTTAATTGATATGTACAAATTACTATCCATTGTGTCTCACCACATCTTAAAAAATACTAGGAGGAGGTATGGTGCTTAATTAATATTTTTAAAGATTTTAATATTATTTATGTTCCTAGATTCATAAATGATATAGTAGATGCATTAACAAATGTAGCCGCTAGGATGTCACCATCGAAAAATTATTTTTCTATTGAAATTTTATATAAACCCTTTGTATTAGACAATGTCACTAACTTGCACATTTTCAATGATGACCAACATATACTACACTTTATGGATAATGTGCATGTATTCAAATATGTTGCCATAGATGAGGATGTGCATAATCAAACATTGCAGCATGCGTCCAATGCAATGAAAGGAAACACTATTCATAAGGGTGTGGTGTCCCTAGAGAAATTATACGACCCACATAACCAATTTAGAGGGCCAACTAATACAAATACTCATAGCTCAAAGTTGTAGTTCGAATAAGTCAACCTTGGGACACAAGAATATCCAAAGTATGTAAACCTTGGTATGTGTTGTTCTCCATAGGAATGGCAACCATTTATTTTTTTATTCAAACAATACTGTGATGTATTCGCATAGACATACAAAAATTTAAAGACATATGATAGTCATATAATTCATAACGTCATTCCTATAAAAGAAAGGGTAAAACCTTTCCAGCAGAAGTTATGAAAAGTTCATCCAACATTAGAACCCCTCATCTAAAATGAATTGAGAACATTGTTGTATGCTCGGATCATATCCAAAGTCAAAAATTACACCTAGGTATCTAACCTAGTCCTAGTAAGAAATAAGCCTGGTGAAATACATCTATGCTTTTATTTTAACAACTAGGATTCTAATAAAGACAATTACCGAGTGTCATCCATGGAGCAGATCCTTCAGAAAATATCCAAGTCTAATATTTTTTCGTTACTAAACAGGTTCTCAGGTTATAATCAAGTGTTAGTAGTAGAATTTCATCTCAAATAATGTATCCTTCCCCAATTCCCTTAACATTCTTCGAATCTTCCCACCAGATATATGCTTTCCATTTAATACTAAAGGTGGCTATCGTGGCTTTTATGTTTTCTGAATAGCTATGTAATCTAAAGAATTTATTCATCCTAAGCAACCATGCCTCTACATCTTCTAGCTTCTTAGCCTGTCCATCATATGTAGGAGGCTTCACTTTCTTGAGCTCCTCAAGTAAATACTCCCCCCTCCTATAAGGATGATGAAGGTGATGACTATGATGCTATATCCTAGATGAGGAACTAGAACGATACCTATACATAATAGTCCTCCTCTCTGGTGTATCTAGTGATATCCCACCTCTAACTGTGTCCCCTTTATGCAACCTATATCCGGACCGGGATCTGCTACCATAAGCTCCACTAGTTTTCTCTTTCTAATCTTGAGTGATTCTTAACTCTCCATGTTTCTACAACTATGATAAGCTATGAAGAATCATTGCATAACCTCTACATGCTTCTCCTGATCCAATGCAAGTATTTCTTGAGCCTCAACCAACCTTTCATTGCCTTCTTTTCAAATTTTGATCTCACCCCTCAATATCCTCATTGTATCTGTTATACCAACATAATACTCTTCCCCTTGTTTCCCAACTGATCTGTAGGAAGTGTCACAGGAAATGTAGTCTACCATTTTTCTTGTCATGTTGAACTCTATTCTTCCTGCAAGTGTACCATCTCAGATAAACCAAATAGATAACAAAACCAAATATATACCTTAGTGATTTTAACAGGAGGCTTATCCCATTTTCAAGATTAGTCCAAATTATCATGTACATGTATAATCATAACCATATCCATGTAATAACATCACAAAAACATAATGAATTTCCATACCAATTATATACCATGATAACATACATGAAAACCATGACCTTAACAACATAAAACTTATCCAAAGAGAGAAAAACCATGCTTTGATACCACCTTGTAACGTCTTCCCCCATATCTACCCACTTTCGTCAGCTTTCCTGGGGTAAACATGAGCTGAGGATTATTATGATAAGAATCAACCTCTTAGGTGATCTTAAGGAAATGGAATCGACAACTTAATACCTTACTCATTTCCCTTAGGTTCCATAGGACCTCCAGAAGAAACCCATCCCCTACAGGTGTCCAAACTCCTAAGAAAACTCAATTTTCTCTAACATAGAGCACCAGTAGCTCCCTTTTCAAGGCGTCCATGTCACTATGGGTTCCCATTCACATGCATAATCCTACCTCCATGCAAATATGGACTTTTCTTCTCAATGATATGCCACTGAAGCCAAATTTTGTGCTGATTTTTCACGAACAGGACTCAGGTCTCTACCCAAAACTTAGTGAAACTTCCAAAGTTGATAAATGGCATAGGAACAATTCTTGTAAACTAAAAAAAGATACTAGAATTTGACCTTAACATCCCCAACCAGGATTTACATTTTTTCAAACACTTGGTAGATATGAAACCTACGGGTCATGAATGCAAGTTTGAACATGAGGGACTACAAACTTATTTGGGTTTTAAAAAGAATTATCACTACCTTCTCTCATTAGATGTCATAACAAAAACTAGGTATTGCATTTATTATTTATTTAGTTATGAGTGAAAAAGTGAAAAGAGCCACGACTAAGATCTTTCAGAAAACAAAATAAATAAAAATAAGAGAACAACCATTAAAGCCACATAATAACAAATATATTTCCTTATCAGAAGCAAGAGAAGCTTAGATTTTATTGAACATAGGAAATTACCAACCAAGTTTGGGACTTCCATGTTCCACCTGACCATAGATTGGATGAGCCAAGTCTCTCTTCAACCAATCACCCCCGTGCCATATTCTAAGCATGAATGTGGGATCATGTGGGATAAACCAATCCAAAAAAAACCAAGGGAATACATATGTTAAACCACCTCTACCGTGATCACACCTAACCCAGTTTCAAGATCACAAAATCCAACCAAGCTTGGATGCCTTAGAATTTCTTCAACACCCTTGAGTAATTTTCCTATCTGCACCCTCATGATTTACCATTTATCCCACCATTTGCGGTCAAGGGATTCCTAGGCCTTTGGGAATTTTCTTGAGACCACCTCACCCCACATTCCAAAACCATTCGACAATCCAAAGCTCAAAACCGAGAATGATTTCATCACACCATGGTTATCTCGAAATGGTAAGGCTAGGCTAAAATCCATCGTCGAACCCCAACAAAATCAATGCCAATGACAACAAAAGAACCATATACGAACATGCACATACCATGCATGTCAAAACCATATAGGAAATCACACATGAAATTTGTTACTTGCAAGTATTCCTGCTAAAGCTGCTTGATCCTTGCCTTCCTTTTCTTGCTTTGTCCTTCTTTCTTTTCCTTTCCTTTCCTTTCTTTTCCTTTACTTTCATTTCTCTTCCTTTCCTTTCCTTTATTTATTTCTCATCTTGGTGCTTTCTCCTCTCTGAGACAAATTCCAACAATAAACTGAAAAAAGGCTATCAACTAATGCTATGAGGTTTTTTTATTGATGATGCCTCTAATTTCTTCAATTTTGCATTATTTTACTTTATTTTCCTCCTTGCATGCATCATGTGACCGTTCACCTTCCTTTTCTCCTAATTTCCATTATTTTCATAAATAAATGCTAAAAATGCTCTTTTTCTTTTCCAAATCCTTAGCCATTTCGTTTTACAGTTTCCTTGTAGACATAAAACACAACAAGTGATTCTCACTAGGATAATTTTCCTAACATTAAGCTTGGAATAAGTTCCCCTTTCCCATGGTATTATTTTACCCTTATTAACTTTTATTACATGAAATTTTAACCCAGGGTTGTCACACCCATGTCATGATACAAACATGCTACGTATTCCCCATTAGTATTTTCCTCTTGTCCATGATTAATTCTTAGTTGTCCTTGTCTCTGCAAACATGATAAGTTCTTGTTGATGGGAAAATATGTCCAGCCAACAGCAGGGGATCTCCCTGGTAAAAGGTCCCAATTAGACCTTGAACCGTTTGGAATAAGGATCCCATCCGGGGTGTGGGTCCGGCTACCGCTTAAGTCAGTTTCCCTTTGATCTCAAAAGAACCTGATTGAACCTGCGGACACACACTTATTCACATGATACAGAATACATGACTGATGCATTAAACATGTATATAACACTATGCGTAGCGAAACAACAAATAAAGCATGTACACCTAAGGAAATGTCGTTAGCCATCTTTGGGGTTATGCTTGCAAGGTAGTCTGACCACAGAAGAAATAGTTCTTTATGGCGAGATATCCCTTTACTTTCTGAGAGATAAAATGAAATGCTAATAAACTAGGTCATTAACATACATTTAGAAAGAAATGAAAAGCTAAACATCATTAACACAAGCACAGATAGCCATGAAACATAAATGATGTCAGCAAAAGTGTAGTTTCATTAATCATAGGATGTTCTGAAACTGTACAAGGAATACACACACTGTCTTCGCAGCAAAACACATCATCCAACAAAGGGGTTTTAACAAGTATCTGTATTCATATGCACAAGAGTATAATCTGTCAATACAATGTTATGTAGCTCTTGAGTCTCCAAAGGAAAAAGCCCCTTTTTACAAGCTCCCGAAGGAGTATTTATAATACGAAACCTGCCATTTGGGCTTCCTTGACTTTTCATCTTCTTGACCGTTGGGCTGCCTTGCGACCCAGTCTTTTCTGCGACCTGCGACCTGAGCTGTTGATGCGACCTGCGACCTGAGCTGTTGTTGCGACCTGCGACCTGACTGGGTTGTTGCGACCTGCAACCTGACTGGGTCGCGGGGTCGTAAGTTGTAAGAAAATGGCCAAAGTGCGACCTTGCGACCTTGTGACTAGGTCGCTGGGTCGCGGGTTCGTGAATCGTGAAAACAGATGCATATGTGACCTTGCGACTTTGCGACTAGGTCGCTGGGTCGCGGGGTCGCAAAAGGCGAAAAAATCAAAGATATGCGACCTTGCAACCTTGCGACTAGGTCGCTAGGTCGCGAGGTCGCAAAAGGTGAAAAAAATGAAGAGGTGCGACCCTGCGACCTTGCGACTAGGTCGCTGGGTGACGGGGTCACAAAAGGTGACAATATCAAAGACACGCGACCTGTGACCTCGCCAGATCTGGGACCTGTGACCTCCTGGGCTTGTGACCTGAGACCTCCAGCCATTCTTTCGATCTTTGAAAAGATCCACATTTCCCACTAGAGAGGACCCCAGCTTCGGCTTTGCACGTCGAACACCTTTACCTGCAAACAACGTAACACGGGTCACATATCTTCAACATATTAATGCTAAAGTTTGGTTAGTTAGCTGAAGGAAAGATTTAGCAAATAATGCATTTAGACCCCTGTGTGGTCCAGTTTTCTCAGATTGTAAACATGCCGACTCCCACGGCAATTACTGGCTGCCAGAGAGTCTTCACCCGCTCCCGTGGAGGCTCAGTTAATGAATGTAAACCCCGATCTAGAGAACCGATCACTAAGGATGTAATAGGCTTCAGACATGAAGAAAAAAATGTTATCCAATTTTGAGATGAAAGAGCAGAGAGCGCCAATGGATAAGATGGTTCGTCTTGAATATGAGAATAACAATAGTTGCTTTCAAGAGTGGCTCTGCATGCTCCGAAAACCAACCAGCTACAGCACGACCCAATTCACGATATGCTACAGTCCTCCTTTATTCCACCGAAAACTCTATCAATAGCTGCCTCAAAATGTGACATATTGATCTCCGTCTTTTCACAGTCCACGCTTCATTTACTATGCAAGAAAACTCAGCCAGTATGCACTGATGACAGTGTCGAATACTAATAAATACATCAAAGGAACCTTGGGGCATGACTTTTTCTTGTTGCAGGGATTTGGCGTCGGCACCTTCCTTACACGGTAGTTGAAAACTCGTATCATTTTCCATGAGAAACCTTTATGGAATGGGATTCTGTATGTGGATGAAAAATTATACAAGTTATGAACTTCGTCGATTTTTCTTTCATTGCCTCTCTCCTTGAATCATTTCGTGTATTCATCCATAATTCAGCAGAATGGCGCCCGGTCCTGAAAACAGACTTTTAAAAACCGTAATAATGCAGAGCTGCACTGATAAATACGTTAAGTTTTGTTGCTATATCACCTTTCGAATGCATAATATATCTAAGAACTTTCTTCTGCTGAATCAAAAGAAACAAATGGTTTTTTCCCATGGAGCGTTTTGCTTTTTCCTGGTGCATCCCACGGTAACAGCTGAAACCCTGCGCATGCATTCTAGACGGGATTTTATTGCCACTTTTTCACGCTGTCACAGCTAACTCCACGCCGGATGATGACAATTTCTGCCTGTCCCCACTAAAACGTTGGTCAGTAGTGTTACTATTGATAGCATCTTTCTAAGTGGGACTAGCACAGGTTATTTGAAGAAAGATCCTCTCCCAGAGAATCGCTGTCGGGGCTGCAGAAATCAGTTTTATCCATTCCTCTAAAAATAGCGCAGCATGCCTTCTATGGCGATGTATTTTCGGTCCGTTCTTTTAGTTGCAACGCATGAATTATTCGTCTTCTATTCCAGCACAACGGTTGCCATGCAGACTGGGAGATAGATACATTGGAAATTTCATCCATGCCGCTTTGAATAATCAACGTATTACAATAGCCTGCTGCCACGTAGGAACACGACTTTTAGACCATAAAATATATCTGCTCCCAACCTTTTAGCGTGGTTTGAAAACTTGCCATCGCAACCTTGGCTCCATGTCACATGTCCACATGGTTTCGTTGTGACATCTTACGTGTTCTTGCACCGCTCAAACAATAGTTGTAGATTGTCACACATGCGTCGTAGTATTTATAATATTTGCTGCCATGTTTTAAACATACGTTTTGACCATTATATATCCACAATCGTTGTTTTACCATGGATTGAAACTGCAAAATCGAACTATGGCTCCATGCAACGTGCTCATGCAACTCTGCACCATGTTTCACACGTCGGGTTGAACGCCATATATATCTACCCTACGTGGATGAACACTGCACCATCAAACTGTTTGCGCCCATATGTAGTTGTGTTGCATATTTCAATGGTGAGGTTTGACCGATATACATATATATATATATATATATATATGCATCTGCTCCAAACGTTTACCTTCGAACCTTTGCGCCCGCTCCATGTCTTAAACATAAACCTTGACCATTATGTATTCGCTCAACACATTTTAACATAAGTCAAAACCGCACCATAGAAATGTTTGAGCTCTATTGTCATGCATTTTCATATGGTTCTGATCACTTGCACCTTAATTATAAAGTTTGACCGCATCATACGTATATTTTATTCTCAAATCATTAACCACGATTTGAAAACCGCCAACGAGCCTTTGATTTCCATGCAACGTGCCATGGTCATTATCACAAGCTACTAGAGGTCTATCATACACTCTGCCCCATGTCTTACACATAAGCTGGATCACTATATCCACCATAGAAGAAATTAAGTTTACGTGTAATGCTTTTCATATCGTCTTGATCCACCATCTCATATGGTTTTTGGAACCATAAGGTCCTTTATCCTTTTGAGCCTTGGTTTAATAGCATCAAGTTTACCGTTTTCTTTTCCTTAGATTATTGGCACAAATGAATATAACTTTTCATTGCCAAGGTCGCCGACCCATAATATGAATGTTGCCTGCTTTGAAAAACCGAGATTTGACATCTACTACTCATCAACTAAGTATGGGATGCCAAGTGGAAGCATTTGAAACGTGAGGTCGATGAGAAGTCTCCAATCATATTTCTCCTATTTTATGGTGAAAGCATATCCTTCCTAAGAAATTATTCTTTTAGAACAATGCAGCTTCATATGGTAGACTAGTCATTTTTTCACACCATATTGATGGCTCTTTCAACGTTGACCCTTTCTATCTTGTAGCTCTAGAGACCCTTTGCATATGCATCAATGCGCTTGGCTACCAAGAGGTGCATGTGTTCAAACATCACCTTGTAGGTTCAATCTGAATTTCTCCATCCCTTATGGTCCCACATAGACAAACGTTATGGATATGAGGGAGCAAAGGAGACTAGGGTTTTAAGGCCCTTTCGTTCCTCCACATGTGTTCCTTGTAGCCTAAATAATGCCACAGTATGTATCTCAAAATTAGCAGATGTTGCTTCTCAAAGGCGTGTTGACATATTTGAAATTCTGCCGTCGGCTTGCCACACCGTATGAGCTTGTCATTCTCTAGGGAGATCTTCTGAGCCCGCTTTGTTCACAGGGTGATACTTCAGGCTAGATTCATTGTAGTGGCGAAATTTGTTTCTTTGCGTGCGCGCAACGAAATTTAGATGGTATGGTGCAAGATCTGGACATTTCTAAATGGGGCGTTTTAAGCATCTGGTGCGCACTAGTGAAGGGAGCCTTTGCATCAGTGACACAAATGGTTCTTTTCTGATCAATGTGCATCACATCATACTCCTTTTAATAGTACTGATCACTTGCTCCTGATCCTCCCCTGTTCCACAACTTTGGCCTCGTCGTTGAGCCCAATTTTATTACCCTTGATGTCGTGGCACGACTGAGGAGCTTGTCACCCGTGGGGTCAACCTGGGTGGAACATTACGACATCATAATTATTCTTTGATAATGGTGACCACAGATAAAACATATGAAACTAACAATCTTAAGAGAAATATTCAAACAACATGCTTAATGACCCACAGCGGGAAGGCTTTTATTCGTCAATACACAAAGGTTTTCATTCAAACGTATGCATGGCAATCTCATTACACATGGCGCGACTGCGGTAAGAATGTTCGAGCGTACGCTAGATGATCCTTCCCACATATGGCATGATTGCAGCAACAATATCTAATTACGGTGATGAGACGACTCATGAGGGGTTGGGGATAGGTCGACAGGATGTAGTTGATTGCAGGTCGGGTGGAAGACTTTAATGCCTAAGCGAGCAGAGGGGAACCTGAAATTTTAAATATACCCAAAATTTTGGGTAGTGTTGTAGCGGCTACAACAAATGGCGAACCACTGGTAGAATCCAGCATCTCTGTCAATATCATAACAATAGTCTGAGTCCGGATAATGATGCAAGGGAATATTGGACAAGTTCCGCGGGTACCATTTGTATTACATTTTCCCTTTACAGGTATGCCTAATCCTTGTGCCTCAGCTAAGTCTCACTAATCAGAACACATCAAAGAGAAAGCTCATAGATGCCAGTAGCTTGTTGATGATGTGAAGAGCAAGGCAGTGGGGTTTATTATCTTCAGGATTTTTAAAAGTGAGTCTCTGGTGTTGCTCCGCTGCCAACAGGCCTGGACAGTACCCCGGCAGAGTCACTTCAAGAAATCACAAACGTTGCTCCGCTGCCAGCGAGCCTGGTCAGTACCCCGGCGGAGTCGTTGCATTACCTCTCTGCGCAGGAAGCCTTTCTCGATCCTTTACCCTTATTTGTTTCATGTGCTTGCAGCACTTATTTTCATGTGCTCGTGGCACTTATTTTTCATGGGCGGATGAGGGATCTCGACTTATTTTACGAGCGAGAGAGGTTGTTTCTTGTTTTACAGAAACTGAAAGATATCCTGATTTGGGTTTGCCCTAGTGCCAAACCTTCACATCACATCTACCATAATAGGCAAAGCGTGCAAAACAGATCATTAAGATGTCCAAGACCATGCTGGGCACAAGGCTTAGGCTATGGGTATGGGCCATTCGAACTCATTAGGTCTCCCATCAACAACCAGCTCGTATCTCCCCAGATAATAAGTATAGACTCATAGGAATCTTGTTGAGAATGCGACATTCAAAGACTGGTCCTAAAAGAAAGTTGCCTCTTGAGATAGCCACCGCAACCTCACGTAAAACAATGGGGTTACTGTTTCAGCAATCGGGGAAAAAAAGACTGCAAGGTGATAGGGTTGCAATGAGGGCTCATGAAGTGGTAGGCGATATGACAAAAATGATGTGAGGGCGAGAGAGGGTACGATGCAATATAATAGGCGAGGCTCAAGATGCAATGCAACGCCATGTGCGAGAACGACCACCCGGCTGCAACTGGCAAAGAGGCGCAATACAAGAAATGATTATTTATGTAGCAACAAGAAACTGAAAAGGAAATGAGAGAAAATACTTGTAACATGATGATGCCTAAGATATTAATCGTAAAAAAAACAACAAAAACAATTTTAAATCATGAAGTAAAATTTTAGCAAGTAAACCTAATTAAAAAACTTTGAACTAACAAATTTTATTAACTGGTCCTAGCTAGTCTACACCTAAAACCCTAGTTTAACCAATGATGTGGTCGGGTTATCTAAAATCAGTCTTCCAGTGCAGCCACCGCCTTAGTTCCCGGCCTGCAGGAAGAACAATGTGTGCAATCAAAGCCAGCATCCAAAAAAGTGCAGTAACAACAAACTTACCTGAGGAGCAGGTGCAACGGCAAGATGATCATAGATACTTACCAAAGAACATGCCAGAACAGATTGTGCAGGCTAAAACCCACTCTCATCTTGATACACAACAATATGTTCTTGAAGCTCAACATTTATAAATGACACATAATCATTCATGCACAATCCTGGATTTGAGGGGTGATGGGTAAGCCAATTCCTATTTTCAGGCACATCAACCAGATAGGGTTGGTCGAGTTGACCGGCAATCTCATCATGGTGTTGAGGACCATCAGTTTTATGGAATGGAAATAATAAGCAAGTGCCAGGTGAATTATAGACGCATGCGCATCCAAGCGTAGAAACCCTAGTTTTGAAAACCCTAGTCCGGGGTTGCTCCTGGGTTTGGTCAAGGGTATGGGGATCTGAATCCACGTTTAGTGGAGCCTGAAATTCCTCACCGCCTTGAACAAACTCCGGACCTTCGAGCGGAGCGCTTCCCAACTTTTATGGTTGGGCGAGATTAACAGGTGAATGGATGTGATCATGCATTATGGTGAGTTGCAAAATGTCAGTGGGCTTTGTATCAATTTGGTCAAATGTTTGTGCGCTGACTGATTGATAGATCAATATATCAGATTCTTTAGATTCACCAAGGTAGGGTGGATTTACCGTAGTTATGCTAGGAGGAGCGTGGTATTCTGGGATCGTCATCTCAGAAACGATTGGCAGAAGCTGAAGCACTTCGAATTTCTGATGGGTACTTGAAACTTCCCAAATCACATCATCGACTGCTGGTGTCTCCATATGGTCAGAAAGAATATGTGAGTGACAATCCTTAGCGATATGATTGAATATGTTTTCAGATAAGGAGTGATCGCTACAACCATCGATGTGGTCGAGTTGGGCACCTGGCATGTCAGGCTCCTCGAGAGTTACCGACTGGGATGGATCAATAAAGAGGACATCTTGAGGTTTCCCAGTCAGATAATCGCTCCCATGGTTGTCTAAAGATTCTGAGTGAGAAAGATTAGATCTAAAATATTCATCGATTTTGATCTGTGATGGTGGAACACCATCTGCGTGCTTATGATTGTCGCCAATACTAGTAAAAGGAAATTTTGAATGTCTCGAAGAAATTACTGATGTGGCGGGATCGGGAAACCAACTGGGGAATAATGAACGAATAGATTGAGTTGCAAGGGCATTAACCATACGAGGCTTTCCAACCCGCGCATCCGTTTCATTCACAGAAAATGATGATCTGGCAGACCTTGCAAGGGAATCAACTTTATGCAGGGTAGGAGTCGATTCATAATCCGTATGTGAACCGGATTCATAGTCTGAATGTGAACCAGATTCATCATCCGAATCTGAACCAGATTCATAATCCAAATATGAACCAGATTCATAATCCGAATGTGAACCAGATTCATAATCCGAATGTGAACCAGATTCATCATCTGAATGTAAACCAGATTTAGGACTAAGTCCAGGGAGACATCGAGTGGGCTCGGGGTAGGTTTCATGAGCCAAAAGAGATAATGAGCCACTGGGGTGTTCAGATTCGACATTGTACGTAAAAGACTCAAAGGTGGTGCAATAGGCTTTATCCTCCTGCCAGTGTCTATCCTTGCCCAGGACTTTCAAGTTCACAACTCCACTCTCAGACAACTCAGGAGGAGAGGTGAGAATATCACCAAAAGCAACACTCTCCTTGGAGGTGAGACTCACATATTTGAACTACTCACCTAAGGATTTCCAATCAACATCCCTCTCAGGGAACTCAAAACAATAATGAACGAATCTGATAAAGAACTCACCTAAAGATTCCTGAGGCTCCATTCTAATGTCATGTAACTTTATTACAATTTTATGATGATCGTACCTGTAAAAAGCTTGTTGTAATTTATGGGTGAGTTGTTCAAACGAATGGATGAAAGCTTCCAGAAATGTGCGGCGCCATTTCTTAGCACGAACTTCGAGAGTGAGGAAGAAAAGCAAACAAATCAAACCCTCATCATCAATTTCATAGCACTCACTAATGTCCAAAAAATCTGAACAGTGTTGGGTTATAGACACCCCATTTTCACCATCAAATTTTAACTAGGACAAGTGATACATAATTTCATCGGAGATGTAGTATCTACGCTCATAAAACTCCAAAAAAAATCTCGGGAGAATGATTTGGGAACGAGACATTACAGATATGAGATTAACTGCAGGCTCTAAAGGCTTAGCTTGTCATCTGGCCCCCCTTCTTGTTAACCATATGGTCGGAGGTTTGGGCCCTCCTTCTAGTGCCAATTCTATTGACAGGAAAATCTGTCCAGCCAATACTAGGGGATCTCCTCGGTAAAAGGTCCCCATTACACCTTGAACCGTTTTGAATAGGGATCCCGTCCGGGGTGTGGGTCCGGCTACCGCTTAAGTCACTTTCCCTTTGATCTCAAAAGAACCTGATTGAACCTGCAGACACACACTTATTCACATGATACATAATACATGACTGATGCATTAAACATGTATATAACACTATGCGTAGCGAAACAAAAAATAAAGCATGTACACCTAAGGAAATGTCGTTAGCAACACATCTTTGGGGTTATGCTTGCAAGGTAGTCTGACCACATAAGAAATAGTTCTTTATGGCGAGATATCCCTTTACTTTCTGAGAGATAAAATGAAATGCTAATAAACTAGGTCATTAACATACATTTAGAAAGCAATGAAAAGCTAAACATCATTAACACAAGCACAAATAGCCATGAAGCATAAATGATGTCAGGAAAAGCGTAGTTTCATTAATCATAGGATGTTTTGAAACTATACAAGGAATACACACAGTGTCTTCACAGCAAAACACATCATCCAACAAAGGGGTTTTAACAAGTATCTGTATTCATATGCATAAGAGTATAATCTTTCAATACAATGCTATGTAGCTCTTGAGTCTCCAAAGGAAAAAGCCCCTTCTTACAAGCTCCCGAAGGAGTATTTATAATACGAAACCTGCCCTTTGGGCTTCCTTTACTTTTCATCTTCTTGACCGTTGGGCTGCCTTGCGACCCAGTCTTTTCTGTGACCTGCGACCTGAGTTGTTGATGTGACCTGTGACCTGAGCTGTTGTTGCGACCTGCGACGTGACTGGGTTGTTGCGACCTGCGACCTGACTGGGTCGCTGGGTCATGGGGTCGTGAATCATGAAAACAGATGTACATGCGACCTTGCGACTTTGCGACTAGGTCGCTGGGTCGCGGGGTCGCAAAAGGCGAAGAAATCAAAGATATGCGACCTTGCGACCTTGCGACTAGGTCGCTAGGTTGCGAGGTCGCAAAAGGTGAAAAAAATGAAGAGGTGCGACCCTGCGACCTTGCGACTAGGTCGCTGGGTCGCGGGGTCGCAAAAGGCGACAATATCAAAGACACGCAACCTGTGACCTCGCCAGAACTGGGACCTTCGACCTCCTGGGCTTGCAACCTAAGACCTCCAGCCATTCTTTCAATCTTTGAAAAGATCCACATTTCCCAATAGAGAGGACCCTAGCTTCGGCTTTTCACGTCAAACACCTCTACCTGCAAACAACGTAACACGGGTCACATATCTTCAACATATTAATGATAAAGTGTGGTTAGTTAGCTGAAGGAAAGATTTAGAAAATAATGCATTTAGACCCCTGTGTGGTCCAGTTTTCTCAGATTGTAAACATGCAGACTCCCACAGCAATTACTGGCTGCCAGAGAGTCTTCACCCGCTCCCATGGAGGCTCAGCTAACGAATGTAAACCCCGATCTAGAGAACCAATCACTGAGGATGTAATAGGCTTCAGACATGAAGAACAAAATGTTATCCAGTTTTGAGATGAAAGAGCAGAGAGCGCTGATGGATAAGATGGTTCGTCTTGAATATGAGAATAACAATAGTTGCTTTCAAGAGTGTCTCTGCATGCTCCAAAAACCAACCAGCTACAGCATGACCCAATTCACGATATGCTACAGTCCTCCTTTCTTCCACCGAAAACTCTATCAATAGCTGCCTCAAAATGTGACATATTGATCTCGGTCTTTTCACACTCCACTCTTCATTTACTGTGTGAGCAAACTTAGCCAGTATGCGCTGATGACAGTGTCAAATACTAATAAATACATGAAAGGAACCTTGGCACATGACTTTTGCTTGTTGCAGGGATTTGGCGTCGGCACCTTCCTTACACGGTAGTTGAAAACTCGTATCATTTGCCACGAGAAACCTTTATGGACTGGGATTCTATATGTGGATGAAAAATTATACAAGTTATGGACGTCGTCAATTTCTCTTTCGTTTCCTCTCTCCTTGAATCGTTTCGTGTATTCATCCATAATTCAGCAGAATGGCGCCCGGTCCTGAAAACATACTTCATCCATAATTCAGCAGAATGGCGCCCGGTCCTGAAAACATACTTTTAAAAACCGTAATTATGCAGAGCTGCACTGATAAATACATTAATTTTTGTTGCTATATCACTGTTCGAATGCATAACGTGTCTGAGACCTTTCTTCTGCTGAATCAAAAGAAACAAATGGTTGTTTCCCACGAAGCGTTTTTCTTTTTCCTGGTGCATCCCACGGTAACAGCTGAAACCCTGCACATGCATTCTGGACGGGATGTTATTGCCACTTTTTCACGCTGTCACAGCTAACTCCACACTGGATGATGACAATTGCTACCTGTCCCCACTAAAACACTGGTTAGTAGTGTTACTATTGATAGCATCTTTCTAAATGGGACTAGCGCAGGTTATTTGAAGAAAGATCCTCTCCCAGAAAATCGTTGTCGGGGCTGCAAAAATCGGTTTTATCCATTCCTCTGAAAATAGCGCAGCATGCCTTCTATGGCGCTGGCTTTTCGGTCCGTGCTTTTAGTTGCAATGCATGAATTATTCGTCTTCTATTCCAGCACGACGGTTGCCATGCAGACTGGGAGATAGATATGTTGGAAATTTCATCCATGCCGCTTTGAATAATCAACGTATTACAATAGCCTGCTACCACGTAAGAACACGACTTTCAGACCATAAAATATATCTGCTCCCAACCTTTTAACGTGGGTTGAAAACTTGCCATCGCAACCTTGGCTCCATGTCACATGTCCACATGGTTTCGTTGCGCCATCTTACGTGCTCTTGCACCGCTCAAACAATAGTTGTAGATTGTCACACATGCGCCGTAGTATTTATAATATTTTCTGCCATGTTTTAAACATACGTTTCGACCATTATATATCCGCAATCATTTTTTTACCATGGATTGAAACTGCAAAATCGAACTATGGCTCCATGCAACGTGCTCATGCAACTCTGCGCCATGTTTCACACGTCGGGTTGAACGCCATATATATCTACCCTACGTGGATGAACACTGCACCATCAAACTGTTTGCGCCCATATGTAGTTGTGTTGTATATTTCAATGGTGACGTTTGACCGATATGCATATATATATATGCATCTGCTCCAAACGTTTACCTTCGGACCTTTGTGCCCGCTCCATGTCTTAAACATAAACCTTGACCATTCTGTATTCACTCAACACGTTTTAACATAAGTCAAAACCACACCATAGAAATGTTTGAGCTCTATTGTCATGCATTTTCATATGGTTCTGATCACTTGCACCTTAATTATAAAGTTTGACCGCAACATACATATATTTTCTTCTCAAATCATTAACCACGATTTGAAAACCGCCAATGAGCCTTTGATTTCCATGCAATGTGCCATGGTCATTATCACAAGCTACTAGAGGTCTGTCATACACTCTGCCCCATGTCTTACACATAAGCTGGATCACTATATCCACCATAGAATAAATTAAGCTTACGTGTAATGCTTTTCATATCGTCTTGATCCACCATCTCATATGGTTTTTGGAACCATAAGGTCCTTTATCCTTTTGAGCCTTGGTTTAATAGCATCAAGTTTACCGTTTGCTTTTCCTTAGATTATTGGCGCAAATGAATATAACTTTTCATTGCCAAGGCCGCCGACCCATAATATGAATGTTGCTTGCTTTGAAAAACCGAGATCTGACATCTACTACTCATCAACTAAGTATGGGATGCCAAGTGGAAGCATTTGAAACCTGAGGTCGATGAGAAGTCTCCAATCATATTTCTACTATTTTATGGTGAAAGCATATCCTTCCTAAGAAATTATTCTTTTAGAACAATGCAGCTTCATATGGTAGACCTATCATTTGTTCACACCATATTGATGGCTCTTTCAATGTTGACCCTTTGCATATGCATCAATGCGCTTGGCTACCAAGAGGTGCATGCGTTCAAACATCACCTTGTAGGTTCAATCTGAATTTCTCCATCCCTTATGGTCCCACATAGACAAACTTTATGGATATGAGGGAGAAAAGGAGACTAGGGTTTTAAGGCCCTTTTGTTCCTCCACATGTGTTCCTTGCAGCCTAAATAATGCCACAGTATGTATCTCAAAATTAACAGATGTTGCTTCTCAAAGGCGCGTTTACATATTTGAAATTCTATCGTCAGCTTGCCACACCGTATGAGCTTGTCATTCTTTAGGGAGATCTTCTGAGTCTGCTTTGTTCACAGGGTGATACTTCAAGCTAGATTCATTGCAGTGGCGAAATATGTTTCTTTGTGTGCGCGCATCGACATTTAGATGGTATGCTGCAAGATCTGGACATTTCCAAACGGGGCGTTTTAAGCATCTGGTGCGCACTAGTGAAGGGAGCCTTTGCATCAGTGATACAAACGGTTCTTTTCTGATCAACGTGCATCACATCATCCTCCTTTTAACAGTACTGATCACTTGCTCTTGATCCTCTCCTGTTCCGCAACTTTGGCGTCATCGTTGAGCCCAATTTTATTACCCTTGATGTCGTGGCATGACTGAGGAGCTTGTCACCCGTGGGGTCAACCTGGGTGGAACATTACGACATCATAATTATTCTTTGATAATGGTGACCACATATAAAACATATGAAACTAACAATCTTAAGAGAAGTATTGAAACAACATGCTTAAAGACCCACAGCGGGAAGGCTTTTATTCGTCAATACACAAAGGTTTTCATTCAAACGTATGCATGGAAATCTCATTACACATGGCGCGACTGCGGTAAGAATTTTCTAGCGTACGCTAGATGATCCTTCCCACATATGGCGTGATTACAGCAACAACATCTGATTACGGTGATGAGATGACTCATGAGGGGTTGGGGATAGGTCGGCAGGATGTAGTTGATTGCAGGTTGGGTGGAAGACTTTAATGCCTAAGCGAGCAGAGGGGAACCCGAAATTTTAAATATACCCAAAATTTTGGGTGGTGTTGTAGCGGCTACAACAGTTCTGAAGGATCACTGCATTAAATTTTGCTTTGTTTTCCTTAGCTCTTGCAAGTATTTCCTGTCACTGAATTATCTTGGCATTATCTTCCTTTCAACTTATGATTTTTCCCTTCAAGCTTCTCAGTGTATCTATTATATCAGGACAGTACTCATCTCCTTGTTGCTTAACTAAGATATAAGGAGAGTCACGTGAACTTTAATCCACCATGTTTGTCATTGTCTCTGATATCCTATTTCCTACAAACATGCCATGTTAGATAAACCGAATATAGACATAATCAAAATCATAGTCAAGTTTATGAGAGGCTATTTTTTTTGCACAATCAATCCTTGTTAACAATATATCTATATCTATATATATATATATATATATATATATATATATATATATATATATATACATATATATCTATCTCTCTCTCTCTCTCTCTCTCTCTCTATATATATATATATATATAATGACATCATCATATAAATCATCTCAACATCATAAAACACCAACGTCATCATGACGACATAAGATTGCAACAATGCCCATCAAAGTTCATGCATAACAAAAATATTGAATACTAACATGCATGCATAACAATCATATCTACCTTGAGGTGTAGTTCTGAAACCTTGCTCTGATACCACCCTGTAACTACCTATTCCCACATTTACCAAAATTCACAAGCTTGCGCGGGTTTACATGAGATGAGTGTCATTATGATAGAATCAACCTCAAAGTTTCTGTTAAGGAAGTTGGGGCTACAAATTGAAAAATTACTCACCTCTTCTTCTCCTCTTGATTATTTTTCGTCTTTCACGTTGCTTCCATATCCTCTTTTAATTTACAACTTTGCTCCTCTACTTGAATATAAGAAACCTTCATTTTATTTTTTATTATCACGGGGTTACGCTTCTCTAGTTGCCTTGCTTCCTAAGTAGCATCATGTTATAAATTCACATGTGAAGGACCTGCCTAGTTGACTAGTGCATGGGGCATAGAGGAATTATAACAGTTCTAGATATTCTCCTCCTTTGGTCTAGAGTAGGTACCACTTGGATAGTTGAAATGTATCTTGGCACAATGATCCTTGCAAATTTTTTTGGGGTATTATAGGTGGTACTCCATAATGCCAAACCTGAATTCATCCAACTAATTTCCTTCAGCTTCTGTAGCATTCAACTTCTTCATTTCATAGGATCCCACCTACAAAGGGAAAGTGGGACAAGGGGCCTTATTTTCGCTTTGAAATACTGCTGATAAGCCCATGTAAAGATGATTCACAATCTCATACATTACCAACTTATGAGTGGAATACCTCGGTAATAGATGTGATGACTTCTGACCACCGAACACTCTGAGGTAGCTTCCATATGGTGAGTTAAACCAATCAACAAGTTCTTCTACTGAGTCCATAGCCTCGTGGGGCATGCAAGGTCACTCTTCCTAAAAAATAAACTGGTATAATACTATGAGGAAGTGATCAACCATCTTCTCCATGACTCCTCTATAACTACACATTGAAAGCAAATTTCAATAAATATGAACAAAAAGCTCTTTTGGTGTCGAATTCTAGCTCATGTCAAGAAATTTGTTTTTACCAGATATGCCATACAACCAGTATGAAGACATATAGAATATGGATTTCTTTCCCTTAGGTGCATTCTTTTCATTTTTCACATTGATCCTAAGCTATTAGGCCAATATATCTGACCAGTTGAACACTTTCCCCTCATTGAAAATCTGATGCAACATGTAAAACCAACCTTCAGGGAATGTTTCAATACTCCTGTGACCATATATACAGTAGCATAATACAATCAAGCACTGCAAAACCTTTCTAAGAGATATAGCCTTGTATGTATTTCTGGGTGTCTGGCGGAATTTAGATGACTATTTCACCCAAGTTTTGATAACATCTTTGGTGCTTAAATAAATGGTGACTTCAAAAAAATGTGAATCCATGTATGCCTATATCTTAGTCAACTGATACATGAGGTGAATATCATGGGCCACATATGAAGCAATTCTTTGTTTGCTAAAACTGTTGAGGGTCATGCTCATTGTATCCAAATGCGACATGAACCACTTGATGATATTTTCACAAGGGTAGACTGTGAACCTACAGGAAACTCTATTCGAACATAACTTCCATATGTTTACATACACCTATCTATCCTCCATATTTTCTTTGAAATTGGTAGCTTTGAGTGCATCCTTGATTATATGACATACGATATATGAATAATTTTCAATGAATATCTGAGTATTTAATAGAATAGGCATGGTAGCTAAGGTGCTCTCAACTACTTCACCGATGATAATATTTGTAGTTTCTTTTGAGGTTGGTATCTTTGGAGGCATGATGATGATAAATGATGGTAGAGATATGAGCTCAAAACATGCAATACATGTACCAAATTATGCACTCGTGGAGAGAAAAATTAGATCAAGTAGATCAGTTCATTCATCAATATTAAAGTAGCAAAACACTCACTGGAAAGAAGGAATTTGTAGTTTATGGGATCAAGGAGGTAGTCTGGGCTCTTTAACTGCACACTACTGAGTATTAAAAGATAAAAGAGGAGCTTGAATATTGGGACTACATAATGTGTATCCTTACCTAGGAAATTAACTGAAGAGATTGATAATTATGTAGTCTCATAGGATAAGGCTAAGGATTGAGGCCTATAACTACAAAATGCATGCCTGGGAAAGCCAGCGAACATGCAATACATAATCTTAGAGGCCAAGGATGAGGATTGAGCCTTAAAAATGTGATATGCACCATTGGAAGGGGAAACAATTGCTCAATAATTATGCAGTTCTTCCTAGGAAGGAGAGAGAAAATATCATAGATATCGATGATAGGGAAAAAAATTATAGATCAGACTTAATGTGAGTTATATCAATCAATAGCATGGGCCAAAAAATATCATGCAAATGGAAAAAGATACATGCACAAAAGGGCTCAACAACGACAATTGTTGGTAGGAAAAAATCAAGAAGGTGATGCAACGCTTGTAAAAATTGAATGAAAAACCAAAAAAACACTTATAAAGGCTAATAACAACCAAAATGACATATACCATGATAATAAATGGGAAAAATAACACTTATAAAAGCAAAAGTGACATAAAAAGAAGAAAAAAGCAACACATGCAAATCTTACCCAGAAAAGCGCTGCAAACTAAGTTGAAAGCTCCTTTATCTAATTTGGAAGGCTAGAGCTCCAATTTAAAGTGTGAAAATTAGCTATAATAAGGTATATTATATAGATCTAGCCCCTAGGTGGTTAGCTTAGGGTTTATGATGAACATGCCTAAAATCAAGGAAAAATAAATACTTTTCTTAAGATAAAAAACAACAAGTTTGTGCCACTTGTGAAACATTAATTATGGAATCCCTATTAGCTAGGGATGAAATTTAGCTTAATATAGGAAACTGCACAGTCACACTGGCAGAATAAAATGTGTAATTAATAGCAACGATGGATTGCATAATTCACTATATCATTGCATTGTGCAGTCTTCACTGTGAAGAGGGATAGCATAGTTTTTGTGCTTAGTTACTACCTGTCTTTAGGAATTGTGTATTTTTTGTCCTCAAGGCATAAAATAGTTTCCAAAAATAGAAGGATTTTTCATTTCGTTTAGAGAATACTGACAATAGGTGCAAGATGAGGCAAGATATGGCTTGTGTTATAAGTGGTTTAGTTGTTGTCGAAAAAACTTAGTCGTCATCAATATAACCCAATAAAGTCATCACAAGCACTGCATGTAAGGATAATTCTTCATAAAACTCACAAAATAAAGGGAATCATTTACAATAGTGAAATATAGTTCCTTATAAAGAGAAGGGTAGCTCCTAAATCAAGTCACAGAAAAAAATTTTGGGGGGGGGTTGTAGCAAGTATAATGCCTTATTTCCTTATATTTCTAGAGAAAATTTGTCTCCCTTCTCAGCTTTGGAAGTGACACAATCTATATTGTTTCTTCTAATATCCTCTTTCACCGAGTCATACAAAAGTATCTTCTAATCTGAGAGCTGATCTCTTCAATTAACTGAATCCTGATAGTTGTGCCAGGACTTCAGAAGGCCAGGGAGTGCTAAGCTCACAATTTCAAATGATGGAAAATTTTCTCATATTCCTCCAAGTTCATCTATGACCTAAGTGAATTTGGATAGGTATGAAACAACAATTTCATTTTTTCCCATTCGAATATTCCTGAGCTTATCTCTCAATGCCAATTTCTTGACATCAATGCTGCTTTGGAATATATTTCTAAGAATTTTTCACATTGCAAAATCAGTCTCCTTTCCATGAAAATTTGAAAGCGCATGATCTATGACACCCTCTAAAATAGTCCTCATGGCTTTTGATGTGTCTTTATTCCACTGAGAAAGTGCTTGTGCATCAAAATTTGGTAGTTTTGGAATATCAGTTTTTGTGTACTCTAATACTCCATTGTCATCCAGTATAGCTTCCATCTCATATTTCCAGGAAAAAAAATTAGATGTGCCCTCTAATGCTTACTAAAGCCTCAATCCATTGAAAGACATTGTTCCTGGATTGAAGAAAATATTCTCCAAGAACTCTGTAATTTGAATTTTTTTCTTAGAGAATATTGAGAACCTAGTGTCTATGTAGTCTTAAATAGTTGTGATACCATATCTAAATAGCTCAAAATTTTTAGGTGCTAATGAATTCAGACTGGAAATAATAAACAAAAATGTCTTCTACTCAATCCATGGAAAGGAAAGCACACAGTAGAAACACATTCAATCATGTGTAATCATTCAATCACAATGAACAATTTTTTTTTACTAGGGAACCCAACTGGGAAAGCCCACTCCTCTTTTTGTATTAAATCAGATGAGAATATGAATCTATTACAATGAAAAATTAAAGCCTTGAAGCTCAAATTCCATTGCAATACTACTATCCTGCTACACAAGTTTATCTTACCAACACTTGCCCAAAATAGGCCTCAACCTTCCTCCTATTTCCCTGTGCAATCCTTGATGAAATTAGCTCCTAAAAAATAGGAAAAACTCTTATTTCCTTGTGAAATTTCTACATAAATTGCTCATATTATTTAATGAAAAACTTGTAGACTCAATAGTATGCAATTGATAATTACAATGTGCCTTTTCCTCCAACTTAAATAGGGAATTCAAATTGCATGCATGACTAGGGCTAGTTTTAGTAAATCGAATAGTTAACTAAGAGATTAGTGGGTTAACAATAGTTAAAACTACTCAACTGAACTCCTACTAATTCTATTCATGACTAGAGCTTAGGTAATCGATTTTCACTAATTATAACTCCAATAGATAGCTAGATTTTAGCAAGCAACTCATCCACAACTCTACTTCTAGCCTACAACTTGAATTGTTTAATTTAACTAAGTGACTTGGCCATGTCAATTGTGCTAACTGAAACTCAAGTCATCCTGCTGATGTGGAAATTCAAATTTCTCCAATTGACTAAGGCACAAGTAAAATGAATCCTTTTCTTTCTACAATTAAAAAATGAGGTATGTCTAATTGCTCTCTAGATTTTAACATCTGTGAACATTGTTTATATGTGAAGTGTAATTGAGTAATATTTTTCCCTAGTTCTATGAGGATAGAGGGAGTATTACATTGGTGCACAGTGATATGTTTGGATCTGTTCCGATTCCATCATTGGGTAAATCTATGTATTTTTTATCATTTATATATGAATTATTGAGGAACACATGGATTTATCTCCTTAAGAATAAATATGAAGTCCTTGAAAAAATCAAATATTTTACGACTATTGTGAAAAATCATACAGAGAAGAAAATTAAGGTGTTGAGGACAAATAATGTTGGAGAATTCCATGGAAATAAAACCAAATAATTGTGCAAGAATTTTGGTGTAGCAAGGTACACGACTACTACATAAACACTTCAACATAAATTAGTTTAAAAAATGATAAATAAGATATTGATGGAGAAATAAAGGAGAATTATTAGTGTTGCTAAGTTAGGATAAGAATTCTAGGTAGATGTAGTGAACAATTCCTATTATCAAGTAAATTGATCACAAGTTCATCAATATTGAATGCTAAGAAAACTTCTCCTTAGCATATCAACATATTTGGTTTCTTTCGTTATGTACACATTCAGGAGAATAATGGGGGTAAGCTAGATGAGAAAGTTGAAAAGTGTATCTTTATTGGATATAAATATGTTCTAAAAGGTTAAAAGATTTGAACCCAAAAAATAAAAATGAAATGTATAGTCAAGATGTAGTAGTTATAGAAGTGAAACATGTTGTCAAATAAAAATTCCTATCAAGGGAGAAATAACCAGAAAGGATAGAGTTTGAATTAAATGATCATGAATTAGACTCTACAAAAGAACATGAACAAGAAGGAGAAGAACCACAAGTTATAACATTAAGGAAAATCGTTGAAGAAAGAAGCTAGTTAAAAAAAGTTTACTCCACTTTAATTTAATTCAATTTTTCCTTTTTTAATCACTAATGATGATCCTATAACTGTCAAGGATGTAGTGGATTGAGAGGATGGAAAACTATTGAAGATTTCTATGGTTGAATAAATGGTAGCCTTTGACAAGAATGACGCTTGTAGGGATCTAGTTGCATTGTCGGCTAGAAGAAATTTCAATAGTATAAAATGGTTTTTTGAGAAGAAACTATATGCAAAAGGTAGAGTGGATAAATATGAAGCTTGGTTAGTGACAACCGGTCAATGGTAGGTAGACATTATTGACATTAGTGATATTTTCTCTCTTGTTTCCAACTAAAATTCTATTAGATTTACTTAATCTATTGTTGCTACTCTTGTTTTTTACATAGAAATTATGGATGTGAATACAACATTCATATATTTGGATCTCGAAGAAGAGATCTACATGAAGTATCTATAAGGATTTTCTATGAAAGGAAAGAAAGAGTTGGTATGTAGGCTAAACAAGTCTATGCATGGATTACAAAAATTATTAAGGATGTGGTACCAAATATTTGATACTGATATATTGGGACTTGGTTTCACAAGAAGAAATTACAATCATTATGTATATTTCTAATTCATTGGTGATCATGTTATTTTCTTGGTCTTGTATGTGGATGATATGTTTGTAAACAAGGAAATCCTCTAGGAAGTTAAAACTTAGTTGTCCTCTAAATTTTACATGAAGGAGATTGGTTCTACAAGTTTTATTTTAGGCATGGAAATAAAAAGAGATAATAAAAATATGAAACGCGAGTTAAATAAAAGGAAAAATGCCAAGAAAAGATTGCAAAGATTTAATATTTAGGAATGTAAATCGATGAAGGTTCCTATTCATGTACATGTGAATTTATTTATAGAACAATGTACCAAGATAGAGGAAGAGGAGGAGGACATCTACCATGTTCCATATGTCATTGGGCTCAAAATTTTGATGTATGCAATGGTCTGTACTAGGTATGCCATTGCACATGTAGTGGGAGCATTGAGCAAGTATATCTTAAAATAGGGAAGGAACACTGGACATCCATAAAGAGGGTTTTCAAGTATTTATGTGCCACTCTTTGCTATGGACAATTCTACAAAGTAATACAATGGTTAGATAGAGTGTTGGCCATACATGGGGATGCTGATGCATGGTAGGATGGAGATCTAAATCATCGAATATTTACAAGTGGGTATGCATTCAATCTATCTCGGATTTGAGCCTTAAATTTCATGGTTTACATAATACAAAATGACAATTGTTAATTAAACTACCACACTATATTGGTTTATGTTATTAGGGAGATTGGAAAATTGAAGGAACTTAATATTGTTGGTTTTAAGTAACTAGATGACAGTGGAAAAGGGTTAAAGATTAAATTTGGATTTATTTTCGAGGAAGATAAATATGTTAGTATATTCATGGTTGAATTTAATCAATACGTCAAATACTACAAGTTTTAGAATGGAATTCTCTATATATGGGAAATTTCAGCTTGTATTTTGAAATTCCTTTTCATTGGGAACTCCAAGGTCTAAGATATGGTAATGGTAGTATTTGGGGCAGTAGTTTTACTTGAAACTCATAGAATATTTATTGGAGAATATGAGGATAGTCTTCATTCCTCAAATCAACATAGGTATATGAACCAAACATATGTAAATGGTATTTTATTTGTGGCATGGGAACTTTTATTGGAATGGCATAGCTCTAATCTATTTTTTGAATGTAGATAAATGTGGCATTGTTTGATGAAAATTTGAATAAACTTAGAGGGGGGGGGGGTTGAATCAATTTACTATATTCATGGAAATTAAAATTATTTTCATTAACCTCATTAACTGAAGCATTATATGAGAAACTTAACCAATAATGACTAACAGATTGAATATATGAACAACAATTAATAAGAAAAATAAAACATCACATCAACACATAATAACAACACAAATTGAAACCAGAAATATGTGGAAACCTATAAAGGTATAAAACCAGGATTTTATTATTGTTGTGATGCAAAGGTAAGCTCCTACTCCTTATTACTTCTGATTTTCTGTAGGCTCCAACCTATAGGAGGTTTTTACCTCATTTTTCTGCAAACTACAACATGACAGGAAGCTCCAACTCCATATGTTTTATGTAGGCTACAACCCAAAGGATGCTCCTACCTCAACAAGCTCCAACCTGATATTTATCAAGCCACTACTTGAAAGAAGACTACAATCCCTTGATTCAAATAAGAAACAACAATGTGCTGGTTTACTTGGTCATAAATTATGCATATCCCCATCTTCATTTCTGCCTCTTCTTCCCTTCCAGTCTACTTCACATTCGCTTCATATGTTCCAAGTGACTAATGCATAATACCTCAATCAACTCTCACACATTATCCCACTCTCTAACCAATTTTCTCTCCAAAATCACATGTTTTATAAAAATAGTTTTTTGGTTGTTTGTATTCCACATAAGAATATGAAGTGAACATGCTTGACTCTTTTCCTTCCTCTCATTCATTTTCAAGCTCTTCATATTGTAAATATTAGAACATAAGTGAGTTCTCCACCACATATTATTTCAACCATCTATAATTATTAGGTACATCAATATTAACATAATTCCAAAAAACAACATTATAACATCACAACAAATGCATAGAGTGCAAGCACTCTCTAATATAAAGAATATGCACATAACATATGAAATCAATGCAAGCAGATGTATGCAACATTTAGTATTCAAATCCATATATAGTACCAAAGCCATATTTTCTTCATGCCATTTCCTCAACAACCTTCAGTATTTTCTTGTTTTTTTGTCATGGAGTTTTTACTTTGCTTTCATGGAGTCTTTCCTTTCCCTTGCATCGCAACAATGATAATGATTTTGTCTCTCCTTGCATATTCTGCATCAACATCTTATTCAAAGATGTTCCTGATTGGTGCTCTTTTGCCTTTGATGCTCATGTTGCTCCTTGCTAATGTTTCTCTTGTTCTTCCTTTTCCTTGTTGCTGCTCCTTTGCCTTTGTTAGTGCTCCTTTTTCAACATGCCATATCACCTGTTATTACTCCTTTTTTGTTCTTTTTCCCTGCTGCTGTGACATATCTTGCTGCTCCTTTTCTCTTTTCCCATCAATTACAAAAATTCCATCATTTTTCATATATTAATTATTGATGATCAATTCAAATTCACAATCAATAATAACGACGCCTTGAAAATATTTTTTTGTATGTTTACTAGCTGAAATACTTTTTTTACTATGGGGGAGTGTGACATTGTTCGTATATTCACTCTTGAAGATCACTTTCCTTTTAGAATCAAGAATAATGGTTACTCACATTGATAGTATTTTTGTAAGTTTACTAGTTGAATTACATTGTAAATGAATCATGTCTTATACAAGCTAGAACCCTCATCATGTTTTCCATGTAGGTTTTAACCCTAAACAGAAATTATCTACACATGAATCTTATAACAGAAAATAAACAATAGCGAGAGCATAAAACATAAAACAAATAAACACAGAGATTTTCCCCTGGATCCCAAAACGGGATGACCAGCTTGATTTTTCATTATGTTCCTTTTAGTGTTACAACACATATATATACATGCCGAAGCATACATAAACCCCAATCCATTAACCCTGGATTAGAACATAACCGTAGTTCCCTTGACCGGATCTACAAAATACCAGGGGCCGAAAACCATCGTACCCCAAAACCATGTGAAAAATCATGAAAAAAACATGGGTGGGTTCACCTATGAATGGGTCTGCACACCAAAAAAGAATTTGTCGAGGCGCTGCCTCGGACCCCGATTTGGGGGGCTGCCACCCCCCCTGTGACCCCCCTGCTACGCCTGATGCAACGTACACTGCATGGGGCTAGTCGTGGAAAGAATATAACACATACCCAACATTCTCCCACTTGTTGTTTTCTTTTTGCAGGGGGCCACATGAGAGCTTAGTCATTGGGCCAATTCTTCAACACCCATTGTTTCTCTACACCAAGAGAACTTTTGAGTGCTCACAGACTTCGTCAATGCATCTGCGACATTCTTCGAAGTGTCCACCTTTACCAGCAACACCCTTTTAGCCTCAGCCATATCTCTAACAAAGTGATATTGAACATCAATGTGCTTTGTATTTGAATGATAAGCAGGGTTCTTAGCCAAGAAAATTTCACTTTGGCTATCACAGTCTATCCTTATAGCTTGTTGTACCAACCCCATACTTGAACACAGTCTCTGCAACCAAACTGCTTCCTTACTTGCATGACTGGCTGTTATGTATTCTGCCTCTGTAGTTGAAAGTGCCACTACAGACTATCTTTTACTCGTCTAACTAACTGCACCTCCAAATAGGCTAAACACATACCCACTTGTAGATATTCTTTGGTCCAGATCTCCAGCCCAGTCTGCATCAACAAAACCACGAATGTCCAAAATTATTTCCAATCCTGGTCTTCCTTGGTAGCAAAAACCATAATCACTAGTGCCACGTAAATATCTGAAAACCCGCTTCACTGCTGTCCAATGCTCCTTCCCTAGGTTTGACATAAACCTGCTCAATACTTCCACTGCATGTGCAATGTATGGTCTAGTACAGAGCATTGCATACATCAAGCTACCCACTGCACTTGCATATGGAACACGAGACATATCCTCCTCTTCTTCCTATGTCTTTAGACACTGTTCAGCAGACAGCTTTACACCTACAGGAATAGGAACATTCACCGGTTTACTATCTTGCATATTGAAACTCTGCAATATAGTCTCAACATACTTCCTCTGTTTTAAACAAAGCTTCCTCTTTGCCCAATCTCTCTTAATTTCCATGCCCAAAATATAGTTTGCAGCACCAAGATCCTTTATGTCGAATTTGGAAATAGTTGGGTCTTCAAATCTTGGATAATTTATTTGTCATTTCCAATCAACAACATATCATCCACATACAAGACCAAATAAATAACACTGTCAACAATTAATTCAAAATAAACACAGTGATCCTCCTTGCTTCTGGTGAAGCCAAGTCCCTGTATATAGGTATCAAATTTCTGATACCACGTCCTTGGTGATTGTTTTAACCCATACAGAGACTTCTTAAGCCTACATACTAGTTCTTTCTTACCCTTCACCATAAAGCCTTCAGGTTGCTTCATGTAGATCTCCTCTTCTAGATCCCCGTGAAGAAATGTTGTCTTCACATCCATCTGTTCTATCTAAAAAACAAACGCAGCAGAAACAGATAAAAGTAATATAATAGAAGTGACTTTGGAAACAGGAGAAAAAATATCACCAAAATCAACTCTCGGCACCTAGGAATAACCTTTTGCTACCAACCAAGCTTTGTATTTCTCCACCTTGCCTTCTACATTCCTCTTCTTCTTAAACACCCATTTTCTCCCGATGGGCTTCCTTCCAGCCAGCAACTCCACCAAATCCCATGCCTCATTTTTTATGCAAGGATGCCATTTCATCAACCATGGCCTCCTTCCAGATTTTTCCATCCTATGAGTCTACTACCTCCCAGACATTTTTGGGGTCATCATCAGTTATAGATAAGGAAAATCCTGAATAGAAAGCAGATGGAATATACCTTTCTGGTTTCCTTCTTTCCCGAACTGATCTTCTCACAGCTGATGTTTGTGGCTCTTCCTCTTCTGAGTCTTCTTCTATTGTAGAGTCTTATTCATCCTCCTTTAGCTCAAACTTTATCTTCTCAGGTTCCTTTGGTAGGACTTCATGTGTAACAACATCTTTCACCTCTCTAAACACCACATCTCGGTTGTACACAACATTCCTTGTTTCTGGGTTCCAAAGCTTGTAACCTTTTAAACCATCGTTATACCTAATAAAGATGCACCTTTCAGATTTATTATCCAACTTGGTCCTTTTTCCATCATCATTCTGTTCATTCTTTCTGCAACTCCATTTTGCTAAGGTGTGTATGGATTACTCTTCTGCCGTGCTATACCACACTTCTTACAGAACTCTTCGAATTCCTTCTTGCAGAACTCCCCACCATTATCTGTCCTCAGCGCATTTATATTCTTCTCTGTCTGGTATTCCACCAAAGCCTTAAATTCTTTAAATTTGTCAAAGACTTCAGATTTCTTCCTCAAGAAATATATCCATGTATTCCTTGAGAAGACATCTATGAATGAAACATAGTACACAAAATTTCTCAGTGATGGAATTGACACAGGTCCAAACACATCACTATGCACAAGTTCTAATATCTTGTTTGCCCTCTTAGCACCAGAAGGAAAACTCACCCGATTCTGCTTCCCATATACACAATGTTCATAGAAACCGAAATCTAGAGAGAAATTAGACATACCTTCTACCATACCATTTCTATGCAGTATCCGAAGGCCCTTCTCTCCAATATGTCCAAGCCTTTGATGCCATAGCATGGTCTTTTCTCTAGAGACAGCCAGGCTTTCTGCTCCACTTTCAAGAACCACAGAATTGTTACACCCATCAATAACAGTGCTACCTTGTAGCTTGTACAAAGTTCCAGTCCAAACTCCCTGCATTAATACCAGTGCTCCCCGAACCATCTTGCAGTCATCTTTCTCGAACACTATTTTTACACCTGCATCATCCATCTTGCTTACAGAAATCAGATTTCTGGCCAATGCAGGAAAATGCAGAACACCAGGAAGTGTTCTAATCCTTCCACCTTGCAGCTTCATCTTGACCTTTCCACGTCCGAAGATTCTAGCCTTCCTATCATCTCCTAGGAAGACATCACCACCATCATATTTCTCATACTCGCAGAACCACTCCCTATGGGGAGTGAAGTGAAAGGATGCACCTGAGTCAATCAACCATGACTCATGATCTACATGTGTATTTGAAGAAGAAGTCAAATACACATCCCCACCTTCATCCGAGGTGGTTTTTGCCTTTGTAGAAGGAGCATCATCAGATCCCTTTCCTTTCTCAAGAGCTTTAGATTTGCACTCCCTTTTGTAGTGCCCTTCCTTTCCGCATTTCCAGCATACCTTTACAAACTTTCCTAGAGATTTACATCTTCCTCTAGATTTGGATCTCCCACTCGAAACCTTATTCTTGTTTTTATTTTGGGACCTTCATCGTACAGATAAGGCATCTCCATTTTGGCCCTCCATATTTCTCCGTCTCATTTCCTCTGACAACAAGGGTGAGACAATGTCATCAAAATTCAAGGTAGTTGTATTGCTACCTATTGCAATAACCAGACTGTCCCACGAGTCTGGTAGAGAACACAACAAACTGATGCACTTATCTTCATCTGAGATTTTAATATCAATAGATGACAACTAACTTACCACAGTATTGAAGGTGTTCAGATGCTCTGTCACCGAGTCTTCATCCTTCATCCTCAGGTTATATAGCTTTTTCCGCAGGAACAACTTATTCACCAGAGACTTAGATTGGTACAAAATCCCAATTTTCTCCAACAAATTCTTCGTCGTAGCTTCCCCAGATACATTCAACAATACTGAATCTAAGACACACAACCATATTTTGCTCTTAGCCTTTCGATCCAGTTTCTTCCAGTCTTCATCTGACATTGTCGTTGGTTTAGTACCCAGATCTATCGCAATCCACTGATCTTTATCCACCAGCAGATCCTCCATCTTGAGCTTCCACAACTCAAAACTCTGACCATTAAATTTCTTAATCTCTATATTTCCGCTGCTCTCCATCTTCTTTCACTGCATGAATCGATCCCGTAGATCTCCCACTGAACAAGGTCTACCTTAGGCCCAAGCAAAAAACCCTCAGCAGCAAAGCCGCCCCCTTGATGCTGAAACAACTTTGATAGCAAATGTAGGTTTTAACCCTGAACAGAAATTATCTACACATGAATCTTATATCAGAATATAAACAATAGCGAGAGCATAAAACATAAAACAGATAAACACAGAGATTTTCCCCTGGATCCCAAAATGGGACGACCAGCTTGATTTTTCATTATGTTCCTTTTAGTGTTACAACACATATATATACATGCCGACGCATACATAAACCCCAATCCATTAACCATGGATTAGAACATAACCGTAGTTCCCTTGACCGGATCTACAAAATACCAGGGGCCGAAAACCATCGTACCCCAAAACCATATGCAAACTCATACAAAAAACATGGGTGGGTCCGCACACCAAAAAATGATTTCCGAGGCGCTGCCCCCCCTGTGACCCCCCTGCTGCACCTGGCGCAACGTATAACGCGTGGGGCTAGTCGTGGAAAGAATATAACACATACCCAACATTCCACATTGAGGATTAGTGTTTTTTATCTTTATCCCTATGAGAATTATGGAGATATACTCCTTCTCACCTTGTATTTGATGCAGGGATAATATCGATGATTGAAATTCATGGTTCGGTTTTGGAAGTTCTATCAATGGAGAAGAAACAAGGAAGCTCCAACCATAGAAAGAACTAGAACCTTGAGCCAGAGTTAGAACCATGAGTGTGATTTAGTTTGTGATCGTCCCTAAACCACCATTTAGTAGAAGACATTAGTTTTTAGTCACCTTATAACCAAATTAGACAATGTTTGAAGAACACTGGAGCCTTATCGTATAGTTTTAGAATTTGTGCTCATCTTCAAATAACCATTTGTGAGTACCTCTAATCAACATAATACATCAAATTGTTAAACTCCTCCATGGTAAACACATGAGACATAGAAGACATGAGAAAGATAAGACATTAGATGCATTTATTATTCATAAATGGTGCATTTATAGTACATTAGGTGACCCTTGGATTCATCTTCTAAGGTCTCTTGGACTCCTTTTGTCCATTTTCCTTCCACATCTACCCATAGAGGATTAGGTGTCCAACATTACCCCCCTTAATTCAAAGGGGCTTGTGTAAGTCCAAAAAGAGAATTGTAATACAAATCTACAAAGTATGCATGGCAACAGTTAGGTTGAATGAGCTCTCTGAAATGTTGGCATAAAAATGTGGTTTAAGGATGACCCCCAACACTGGAACGCTTAGTGCAGTTCCCGGAACTCTTACAATTCTGGAAAGAAGTTGAGGTCTTCTGCTAGAGGAAGTGCTCCTCATTTTTTGAAGAGGGTGACCTTCAACATTGAAGAATGGAGGTCTACAACTTGTGATGGTTTAAGGATGACCACCAACTCTGGAATGCTTGATGCATTTCCTAGAACTCTTCCAAAACTGGCAAGAAGCTGAAGTATTTTTCTAGAAGAAGTGTCCCGAATTCTTTGAAGAGGAAGAATATCAACCACACATAGATGGTTTAAGGCTAACCACCAACCAAAGGCATGCTCATGGGCATATGTGTCTCTAGCTACAACTCTGAATCTGGAATTATAGATTGTGGCTTAGGCTTGCTTGAAATATTGTCTCTCTGGCTACAACTATGAATCTGGAATTACAAGATGTGGCTCAGGCTCACTTGATGTGGCTTTGAATCTTTCACATGACCATCATTTCCCCCCTGTCAGATACAAGTTGAGTTGATGGAGAAAAATCCACTGCAAGATTGTTCAATGTTCTAGAACAAGTTCTGACATATGACTTAAACATCTTCTTCATTGTTGATGCCCATTGCCAAGAAGTGATCCATCCAAGATGAACCTTTGTTCTTGCATGAGGCTTGTTTATGAAGCATCTGTGTGAAGAATGAGTTTGTTGACCAAATTTCTTGAATGGGTGAAGATCGAAACAGGGATCTTTCATATGGCCAACTCGATCACAGTGTTGGAATTTTACAATATGTTGTTGCTATTGTGGAAGAGGAGCGGAATCTAGAACAATTGTAGGTGAGCTATGATGAAGAAGTCTGGCACCCTAAAATTGAATGGGCTTGGAATAGTCTAGAATATGAAAGGACAACTCCTTGTCATATCCAAGGCTTGTTCGGTGCTTGTTGTGGACAAGCTCTTCCCAAGGTTTGGTGATGGGATTGGGAGGTGGAACTTGAACATTTACATCTGCCTACAAATCTGCGCCTTCATTAAGCACTAGATATGAATCAACTGCATCAGTATTGACTTGCTACTTATGGGAGTCTATTCCAATGTTTCGAACACAAACAGGGTTAGAATGATGACTCCACTGTTGTAATTCTGCTTGCTGAAGCTGAGATTCAAGCTGCAAAAATCAATCTTTTCATGTGCATTTTGCAGACGAATTTTAATATCCATGAGAGTGTTATTGTTGATTTTCACCATGTCATCAACAACTGAATGAGTGAGAATATTTAATAACTCTAATACATCACCAATTAGAGATATAATTCTAAAGAACTCAAAGTGACACTTCAAACACTGATTGAAACTATAAACCCATTTTATAAAAACACATTAAAGCACTCCATATGTTTTAATACACCCACTTTAAAAACAAGAACTCGACACTTAAAACACTGATTGAAACTATGAACCCACTTTATAAAAACACGTTAAAGCACTCCATATGTTTTAATACACCCACTTTAAAAACAAGAACTCGCCATATTCACTTTCCATATTTCCATGTTGATTTCATATTTTAAACCATCCACACTATACCAACTTATATAATTGATGCACACTTCATTATTATATGCACATTACATATCGATAACATATGGCTTAACATATAAAAGATTTCAAATGATTTGGAATGAAGTCTTTGCTAAATGCTTGCACCATGGATACTTTTGATACAACACATTCATATTCAAAAAATCCAACACACCAAATAAAAAATATTTAAAACATGCATAAATGGTCTCAGTATTTACCCTTGCCTCATTCCACAGACACACTGTATGGACTAGCAGTAGGAGTAGTGTGGGAGATACTGTTGGAGGCCCAATGGCAGTTGGGTGAGGATTTGAAACTCACAATGTCGATCTTGTGGACAACACCATAAATTTGCAGAATATCTGTGATTTAAATATGGTTTTTGAAGGAATCAATCAACCCTAGAGGCTACGTACTTTGATGTTGAAAAATCGTGACAAAGATGCAAATAAGTCTCGTGCTCCATTCTTTCAAATTTGACTATGAACCCAACGTTCATCGAAGATCCTCGAAGCCGGCCCAAGAGGAAATTAGATACTAAGCGAATATGAAGCGTCGTTCGAAAATGTGGGTGGAATCATATATGAAGCGGAGTTAGGATGTATGAAGTGGAGTGTGATATGAGTGGAGGTGCGAGAAGGTGGAGACTGCGCCAGGTCGGGGGCTAACCCACAACCTGGTGTGGAGGATGCACTAGATTTGGGGAGAGAGAGCGTGGAGTGTGAAAAGAGGGAGCTCAAAGGAGGAGGCAGAGCTTTGACTCAAAGAAAAGGGTCGGTCATTTCAGTGAAGAAGTAGGGTTCGTCTGAGAATGGTAGCATTGGGAACCGTAGCATTGGATCTTTTAGGAAATCGGCGACGCCACTTTCACCACCAACGTCGGGGGAGAGGACCATGAAGAGGCTGATATTGTCCAAGGTGCTCACTATTCCATAAGGAGGAAGAGCCCACGAAGGGGTCACCACGATGGACGTAGGCTGGAGGAACGATGTGGAGTGATATTTCTGTATGCCGAGGAGGGGTAATGCAGGTGTGGAGTGTCGAGAGGAGTCTGGGACTGCGTGCAGGAGGAGTAGTGACTGGGTGAGGGAGGAGTTAGGCATTGCGAGCAGGAGCCGAGACTCGTGTTATAGAGGATCATTATCGAACTAAGGGGACGAGAGTGCGATCTAGAATATGATACCACCATAATCACAATCAAGCAAATGCATTCAAACGATACCACCGAGGTGCGTTCAACTCAACAAAAAAAACACAATATATTCATTCCTCCATAAAATATACTCGACCGTACGCTCGGTTCAACTTTCCTCAAGCAGCAGATATTTGATTCTCGAGTAGAGAATTTTAGTTCTGCAGAATAGGTAGAAAAAAAAAGGGAGTTACAACAACGGTAAAAAGCCTAAAAATGCAGTTAGCAGAATCTGAGAATGCCAATGCCAGGGCGGTGCTCTGATACCATGTTAAACTCTTCCATAGTAAACACACTAGTAAACACACGAAACATAAAAGAGATGAGAAAGATAAAACATTAGATACATTTATTATTCATAAATAGTGCATTTATAGTATATTAGATGACTCTTTGATTCATCTTCCAATATTTCTTGAACTCTTTTTGTCCATTAACCTTTCACACCTGCCATAATCTATTAGGTGTCAAACACAACTTGTAGCTAAATTAAGAAATGTTCCTATTACCATTAAATTTAAAGCCTAATTGCAAAGTTGTAATTATCGTTAAATCATCATCTAATATAATACATAATACGTCGACTCTAGTTACCTACTATATGGGTTTTGGTGTTAGTGAAATCGAGCACATTCAAGTATTGTGAATTTTAAATTAGACTCACAAATACATTTTTTAATTAAAGAAATTAAAAACTTATTTTATAATGTTTTATAATGTTTACCTCAAAAAAGAATATGAAGAATCATCTTCGAAATTTCAAAAGAACTCGGAAAATAAATCCAAATATGATAAATACCATAGCATCATTTTAATAAAAACGATTATATAGCCTCATTCTCATTTTCCATTTGTTAAACTGAAACCGTATTTCCTAACCAACCATTGCGTTTTCATTTTCATGTGTTAAAATGAAGCCCTGTTTCTAGACCAACTCTACTTGGATGGATGAAAATTGTAATGAATCAATGGACACTGACAATCCCATTGAATGATCCATGAGTGCCTCTGCATTCTTGCTTATAACAAAATTAATTTTGAATCTAACATTATTTCGTTTAATGCTTATGAAAATTAATATTTAAGTGTTACTGTGATTGTAAATACTTTACATTCGGTAAATATTCTAAACCTACAAAAGATAACCAATGACAAGATCACTGATTTCAATATAATTTCATTTTATTTAATTGTTTCCACAATTTAATATTTAAGTTCTCTAATTGTATACTTTGCATTTGGTAATTATACATAGGATAAAGTTGGAGCAGAGACGTATATGTTTCCACGCTTATGTTGGGTAGCTCCATAGTGGAAATAAGTATGCTAATAACAAAATCACTGATTCCAATGTATTGTCTGGATTTTATATTTTAGCGTGAGGGTTATGGTTGATTTTATTTGTGTTTAATGTGCAGTTCATATATGTCTTTTTTAAATAAAAAAATACTTTTTATTTTAATAAAAAAATAATATATATATATATATATATATATATATATATATATATATATATATATATATATATATATATAATTAATATTACAATTAAATATGAAAGAGATTTAATAAAATTATTTAGTTTTCTCTTTTTTAAATTGAAATAAAAAATTCAATTTCTATACTATATAATTTTATATAAATTAATTAAAAATAACAATGAAAAATAAATAGAAATTTATATTTACCATAGAAGTATTTCAATATAAAACTTAAGTAAATTATTTGAAAATGTATATATATATATATGTGTGTGTGTGTGTGTTTTTTTTGTTCATGTTAAATATTTCAATTCCTATCAGACAAAAGTGATTAGAATTAAAATTAACAGATATCATTTAAGAAAATGTGTGAGAATTGTAAATTTAAGTGGTGTAGCCTACACAATTATCACCGACCAAGAAACCAGTTATGATCGATACCACTACCTAGTACAGAAGGTGGAGGCAATGGAACGAGATTTTCAATTGCAAAGAAGCTAGAGGCTAATGGAATGTAATGGAATCGACTCAAACGCTTTGACTGGATTGGACTCTGCTCTCCACTTGAGGTGCTCATTTAACTGATTTCTGTTAAGGAACTGGAATGGAGGGAGATTGCATAATGGTATCCCCGAATCGGGAGGATTACTAAGATTCTTCCAAAGTGGAAGATCCCAGAAGGCTATCATTGCGAATCACTGGACCTGAGATATCTAACTTTTTGCCTTTGCACTTTATGTTCGGATTTTGGTTGGTGCTATAGACCGTGGAAAAGATTTCAGGTCCAAGTTTGTAAAAGGTGGTGGAACATAGGAAGGTGCTTCTGTTGATGTAGAGATCCGGGATCAACTTGACCATCCTGTTCAGTTAACAAGAACTCGATGGCCCTGACTTTTTGCTTAATGTGGTGTTTTTATGGTTGGTGATTGTAGGGTGGGATCTTGGCAGAGGAACCATGGTCTATGTGGTTTATAGGGGGAAGGAGGACTTGCAGCAGATAGTTGCTGATAGAACTTGGGCGGTCGGTGAGAGGGCACAAAGGTTTAGTGATAAAAAAGGTGGTGGCATGTTGGCATAGGCTTATCTAGCTGTTGTCTGAGATAAGGTGTTATTTGGTGTGCTCTTGTTCTGTGTAATTTCCTGTTGGTTTTTCCTGAGATTTTATGTATCGGTGAAGTTGTAGTGATATTGGGCTTGCTGCGGGAAGTTTCCTGGAACATTGTTCGGCTTTTGCAGTGATCGGGTTAGGTGGAATTAGTGGTCGGTTTTTTTGAATATTCTCCGGCGTATTCCATCTTCTGACTCCGACAGCATGGAGAGGATGTTGAGACGGAGTGGGATGGTACCTTGACGTTTCGGTTGTAGTACTCCTTATTTAATGCCTTTAGGCTTTCCATTTATTTCTTGATTCTGTTTTTGGTGCTTGATAGGAAGGGTGGTTGAGGGCTTTTTATTACATTTGAATGATCGGGACCTGACAACATTGGGGATTGAACTAGAAGGTACCACTAGACAGCAGGATGGAGGAAAGGTGGGGATGATGTCGTTTTTGGGACTTTCAGGGTGATTTTGATTGCATGGAGGTGGTGTGGCTACATTCCACGTCGTTTTAGTATTGATCTGAGGGGTTAACCTTAGCTGACGTGGTGGTGAGTCATTTTGGCGGGGGGAGGGGTCTGTGGTTTCTTGGCATCTTTGTGGCATGCCATCACTTAATGAGATGAGGGAATTAAATGTTTTTCTTAATGAAATTGATGCGAATCTCGAGGATCATGCATTTTTGCATGCGCTCAAGGTGGCGGAGGACAAGATATTCTCTAAGGTGCCCTTTCCTAACGCTCTCGTTGTGACTTCTGGTCTGAATGCTATTCTCGATCAGGAGAAGGTCTCTTCTGATGATCGTTGCGGGAAATCTCTGACTGTTTCTATGTTGAAGTCAACGCGTAAGGTTGGCGGTGGGGTGAATTCCATTAAGGCTTCAAAGGATTGTCGCCTTATGATTTTCAGCTTTGATATTTTATGGGATCGTGTAGAAGATTTATCGAAATGAGTGGTGGTGGGTCACTGGAAGTTTGCAAAGCAGAGCCAATCTAAGATGATGGAATGGCTTCTTCAGAAATGGACTAATTTTTTAGGTTACTCCCCGACACTTAGCAAGCTAGAGGCCGGTTGGTTTTGTTTTCATCTTCAAAATGATGAGGATGCGGGGATTGGTATTTGTCGGACCTAGGTTTTAGGATGATTTTTTCTTTCCCTTCATTGTTGGGATGCCAAATTTCATCCTATCAACAATGCCCCTGTAAATCATCTGGCCTGGGTGCAGTTGTTCGGATTACCCTTACTTTTCTGGCACTTTCGGGCACTGAAGGTCATTGGAGATTGCATCGGAAGATGCAGATTTGTTGATCCTAAATGCCATGATATTTTTAATAAAAGGGTTGCGTGGGTGCTTATTGAGCTGCCTTTGGCTAGGGGTCTACCGGCTGAGATTGATTTACCGTGGGAAGGGGTGATATATCGATAGAAGATCAACTACTGGTAGGTACCATTTCAATGTTTCTTGTGCCATGAAACTGTTCACTTGATGCGGAAATGCGTGAAATGGCTTGATGACTATAAGACGAACCAGGTGCATCATTCTGATTATGGGTCCGGTGCTGATAAAGTTTGACAACTCAGGGTGATGGTGGATGTTGTCGTGACTTTGTCAGGTAAGTTATCTCACTTAGATAATCCTTCCTCTGGTTTTTGTGGGAATTCGGTCCAAAATCTGGCTTTGAATTCTAGGGATTTACTCCTGAGTGGTTTATTGACAGTGTATTCTGTTCCCGATTTTCCTAGGTCTAAGGACTCAGAGGGTATTTCTAGCTCTTGTCATAGCCCTAGGTTATCTCCTTCAGTTACCCTTCATCCAACGTCTTCTATATTGGGTAAGTTGCAGCAGTCTATGACTTCCATTGAATTTTCTTCTGATAATCCTAGGGAGGTCCCTTTGAAGACTAGTCAACCAGTGTTTCTCCCTTGTTCCAACTCTATTTGTGATAAACCTTCGCCTCCAGTATCTTTGGGCGCGCCTGTCATGGCGGTTGTTCCCCCCTCATCACCCCATTCGCCTTTATATCATGCTGAGTTTTCTTCTCCTCGAAACTCTGTCGGTAGTGAGATTGAGTTCTTACTTGCCAACTCAGACGTGGGAGTCGTCCCTCTCACTTTGGTTTTTGGTCCCTCTTCTCCTACCATAGTTGTCAGTCCATCATCATGTTAAAATGTTACTATCAGACAAGGAAGGGGTGCCTCGAAGAGAAAGAAGAAGATCATCTCCGAGTCTGATATCAGAAATAATTTACAAGATGGAAATTTCATAAATTTTCTTGTGTCACAGGCTATTGGGAGGGTCTTTAGAGCATTAACCCATGCTTCAGAGTCCCCCATATGAATATTGTGTCCTTGAACATACGTGGGTGGGGGGGTCATGACAAAATTCTGTCTCTCAAACAAATTTTTGTTTCTGTTATACCGTCTATTTTTATTTTTCAAGAAACTATGGTGGGTGCTGATCGATCTATTGTTGTTCTGCGTTCCATGTTTCCAGAGTGGAACATGGTGGCAACCGATGCAATCGGGTTGTTTGGTGGTTGTGTTGCTCTCTGGAAGCCAAGGCTGGTTAACTTTAAACCATATGGTTTTCCTCAGGGTATGATCCTTTCTGGTTATTGCAAGGGATTTCATCACCGTATTCATGTCTTAAATATTTATGTGCCTTATGCTGATAAATCAATTTTCTGGTTTCGTTTGGAGGATTATGGTTTTTTAAATTTTAAAAATTCAATATTTGATGGTGATTTCAATGGCTCCTTTTTTCCCTATGAGACTTGGGGGAGTATTGGTAGGGCCGACCCTTTTGTAGAGGTTCTTAAGGGAATTTTTTTGGATGCTGATTTGGTTGACATCCTTTTATCAGTTAACGGTCCTACTTGGTTGAATGGTAGGCATGGTAAGAAGTTCATTGGTAAATGCATCGATCGCTTTGTGGTTAGATATGGTCTAAGAATGTGTATGAGGGGTATTAAGGCTGCGGTGGAGGATATCATTCTATCTGACCATAGACCAATCACTCTGACATGGGATTTTGAGAAGCAGCCTCCAGGTTATCCTTTTAAATTTAACAAAAGATGGTTGAAGGATGCTGAGTTTAATGTGCTGATAAAGGATTTTTTACAGCAACATAAGAGGTAAGCGGACATCTCTTCGATGTCACACTTGGCTAATATTCTGAATGGTTTGAATACTATGGTACGATGCTGGAAAAAGGAAAAATTGAGGAAGGAAAAGGAAAAGATAAGGACTCTTATTTTAGAAAGGGGAAGGATTCTAAAGATGGTGGCTAAGGGTACTCAAAGCGATGATTACTGAGATAGACTTAAACTCATTGAATTGGAGCTCTGTCAATTTTTGCAGAATGAGGAGGCATATTGGAGACTTAAAAGTAGAGCTACCTGGCTGTCAGAAGGTGACAGAAACTCGAAATGTTTTCACCATCATGCTTCTGGCAGAAGGAAGGATAATGCAATTTGGGATATTGAGTATGAGGGAGGTCTTTATGTTCTACTGAGGATATCAAAGTTGTTGCGGTTGATTATTTCAGGTCCCTCTATCAACAAAGGGCGGTTCCTGTCTCGAAGGACCATCTGGAAATAATCCAAGATTTCGCTGTTATGTTTAATGATGCTGATAATAATAGGTTCTATGGGGAGGTGTCTGCTGAGGAGATTAAGATGGTTTTAAAATCATTTGCTACTGATAAAATTCCGAGGCTGGATGGATGTTCCCTGGATTTTTTTCTTCATTTCTTTGAGGATTTTATGGTGGACTTGACGGAATTGTTTGAGGAAGTTAGAGTTACAGGTAAGATCACTGGTGCTATAAATTCGACTTTCCTTGTTCTTATACCAAAAAAGAAGGGGAAACTAACTTTTGATGACTTTATACCCATTTCCTTATGTAACACAGTGTATAAAATTGTGTCCAAAGTTTTGGCGGAAAGAATGAAGGGTGTTCTCTCAAAATTTATCACTCTGGAACAATATGGTTTTCTGAAAAACCACAACATTCATGATGTCATTGCAGAAACCCAAGAAACCATTCATACTATCCAGTCTAAGAAGATGGAAGTGGCTGTGATGAATATTGACCTAAAGAAAGCATATGATAGGGTTGACTGGATTTTTTTGCGCCTGGTTCTGTTTAAAATTGGTCTTTCCGAAGAGGTGGTTGCTTGGATCATGGCCTGAATTACTAACACTTCTATGGTTGTGATTATTAATGGTTCTGCTTCAAAGTTTTTTAATCCTAGTAGAGGTTTGAGACAGGGGTGTGCCCTGTTGCCTCTTGTTTTTATCCTAATCATGGATGCTCTAAGTATTCAAATCAACAAAGCTGTGGTGGATGGAAGATTCCATGGTATTGAAATTAGTCCCCAGCTAAAGTCTACTCACAGTCTGTTCGTGGATGATATTCTTGTATTTGGGATGATGATTAGGAGTATTTGGGTGGTACTGTTTGAGATTTTAAAACTTTTTAGTGAAGTGATAGGGATGATGGCTAGTGTGGAAAAATTTTGTATATTTTGTGTTGAAGGGGACGAGTTGAGCTTTCAAGAGTTAGTAGAATTATTCAATTTTAACAGGGCTCCTCTGTCAAATGGGATTCTTTCTCTGGGTCTCAGAATGAAAGCTTCAAAGTGTATAGTTGAGGACTGGAGCTAGCTGATTAATAAATATAGGAAGAAGCTTAACACTTGGTCATCAAAGTGGTTGTCTAAAGGTGGTAGACTAATCTTGACAAAAGAGGTCATTCAACAAATCACTATTTGCTGGGCTCACCTTTATGTCCTGCCAAACAAAATCATTAAGGATATTCAGGATATTATGGAAAAGTTTATTTGGGGAGGGGGGAGAGAGAAGAGATCCATTCATCTTGCAAAATGGGAAGCATTGGAAATTCCAAATGATAATGGGGGATGAGGCATACTGGATATGGAAACATTTGGTAACTCCCTTATTATTAAGTCTTTATGGAGGTGCTTTCAAATTAAAGGAAAGTGGAACAATATCATAAAACAAAATCATTTGAGAGAGGTTTCTGTGGAGGGTTTAGCCATCTCGGGGTGGGTTGAATGTAGGAATAGATCTAATATATGGAAGGGTTTTGGTAAGCTATGGCGTGTTATTATGGAGCGTTTGAAATGGATTTTCGGGAATGGAGAAAAAATTCTTAATGGAAGTGGGATGATGCTGGGAATGGATGATCTCCAGCCACAAATTGAGGAATTAGTTCACTAGTTAAATCTAAATGGGATTTTATTTGTTAATCAAATTATTGAGGATTGGGTTAGGGAGAACCCGAGATGGAAAAATCTGTTTGATTTGGGTTTGGAAACTAAATGGGCAGCAATGTGACTGCAGTTCATGATGAGGCTGAAATCTTTGGTTTTGTGCAGGATGCCTGTGGGAGATCGGCTCTTATGGGAGGGTAAGGAAGCTAAGGAAGGATTGAAAGCACATGAAATTTATTCAACTTTGATAAAAAAAGAAGGTGCCACAGGATATTGTCTGCTGGTTTAAGCCCTTATGGAAAAACAGAGCCCAAATTAAAATGATTATTTTTTTTATTGTTGGTGTCGAAGGACAAGAATTTAACTTGGAGGAATCTGCAAAAAAAAGGTTGGCAGGGACTTGGAATATGTTCACTCTGCAGGCAAGAGGTGGAGGATAATCGCCATATGTTCTATTTATGTCCCTTTTCCCTTGAAACTCTTGAAATTGTTTGTAGTAAGCTTCAGATCAGTACTCCGGTTTATCAATCGAAGGAAGAATTCATGAAATGGTGGCTTAGTAGAGGGAAACCTGTTAGGATCATTCCTATCCTTTTTCACTCGTATATTTGGCGTAATCGTAATAAGAAATTTTTTGAGGATATATCTTGTTATCCCATAAATACTGCTTTTCAGATTCTCAGTTCTTGGGATCAATTAAAGGCTGATAAAAAGCCCCCAGGTGATCTTTCGAAATGCTATTTTCCTCATGAGGTCTCATACCCTGAGGGTTTTTTTTATGGGGCCTCTCAGCATTCTATCTGTGGCTGTGGGGCTTGGTTATTGTTGTCTCCATATTGTCATTACAAACTCTATTGGAATGGTGGAGGTGGAACGAATATGAAGGCTGATATGTTGCGTCTCTGGGGACTGTTGTGGTTTGCTAGTCAGTTGTACATCGACAAGCTTCAGATTATAGGGGACTCTAAAGTTGTGATTGATCGCATGAACAGGAAAGATTTTATCAATTTAGGCTCACTTGTTCACTGGCTGGAGAGAATTAATATTTTGAAAAGTTCCTTTTCATTTATCTCTTTCCACAATGTCTAAGTGGAGAAGAATAATGTTGTCGATCGACTATCTAAGAAAGGCTTGGTGGAAAATTATGGCGAAATGCATTATCAGCTACATAGGCCGGATGGTGGAGGTGTAAATGGCACTGTGAATCTCTTCTGAGTGGGAGTTTTTGTTTGTGGTCTCTCTAGAACTAATCTCTTTCTTTTTCTCTATTTTTGAAGTCTATTTGGCGCTTATGATGTAATATTTTCCCATGAGAACGCTTGTAAGTGTATGCTCCTGTCTGGACATAGTTTGTTTTAGGTGTGAATCATTTTTTTCTCTGGCTTTCTCGACAGGTATTGGTTTTCGATCTCCCTGGAGAGATTTTGTGGAGAGATTTTGTGCAAGATCTTTGTATCTTTTTTTAAATGATTTTGGTAAGACGATCATGTTTGTTTCTGGTACATAATATACAACGAGAGTATTTTTAGTGTTGAAAAATCCTACACAATTATAGAAAAACCCAATTTATTTTCAAAATATTGTATACATTCAAAAATATAATTTAAATAATGAAAAATTATACATGCTATATGTATATATTTATAAATCCATTTTAATTATAGTTTTATTAAGTATAAAGGAATTAAATATTTTAAAATATATTAAAAAAAAATACATATAAAAAAAATTAAACCATAAATCCATAATTAAAATAAATCTATACCAATTTTATCTAAATATATCTTAAATTTAATATTTAGATTCTCACTCTCATAGTAAATACTTTACAATGTTCTGGACCAAAATAAAATAAAGTTGGGGCAGAAGCACATATATTTCTACGAGCACAAGCAAAATATATATATACGCTCCTGATAGGGAACTGTGTGGTGCAAATAAGTCGTTATTGTAATAGCTTTCAAAATTATTTCAAAATTGCTTTTATCTCGTTCTTTCTCTTTGCTTCTGCGAATCTACTTGTGCAGATTTCAACAATATCTTCGAGACCAACTCGGCAATAGACGATATCAGAATAAATATTATCAAATATTAAATATTTTAAACCAAAGTTTTATATTAAATATTATAATATTTTATACAAAAAGTTTAATACAATATTTTATATTAAAATTTTATGCTTTAAAATCATATTGGAGAACCAACAGACATATTTAAATATTAAACCATTCAAATACATAATTCTTTCCGCGTTAAATATTAAAATTTATAATATATCATATTAATAAAAATAAATCAAAATGAACGAATTCAATATTAAATGGATATTATAAAAATAAATCAAATTGAACGAATTCAATATTAAATGGAAACCATATTTCACCAGATTTTCAATGGAAAATCATAAAGAATGATTTCAGTGTTAAATCTTCCCCGAATTCATGACATCTATGTTAGAGAACCTCCTATATAACGTCAGAGAATAATTTAAATTGTTTGGGTAATATATTTAAGTAGGTTTTTTATTTTTGCGTAGTTACCAAATTTGGGAGAATCTTGTTGAAGAATTCGAAAATTCGGTGAAGAATTTAAAAATTTGGAGGTTCGGTTCGATTCAGTCAATAATACGTTAAAATTAATTCGATACGAACGGTCGTTAAATAAATTTGTTTATTTCTTTTTGCAAGTTGTAATTTTCAAGACCATTTATTGTCCATCAAGATCCAGAGCCTCTTCCTATTCGTGCGAGACCTCTGTGGTTGCAATCGTGATGCTAGAACGGTTTTTTTTTTCAAAGAGGAAAAAATATCATGTATTATATTGGTAAACACAGTTACATAAAATTGAAAAGTATTTATGGGTAAAGTTCATATAGCTGCAATATTCCGGCCTCAGCCAATAAAAATGGACACAGTAACTGTAATGTAAAACATAAACATGCAAATCTAGTCCACTGCATATTACATATCCTGATCAAAATATCTGGAAGAAATCCTGTCTTCTATACCCATCCATGTCAGGATCATCTATTTAAAACATGACACCATTAAAGAAGCAAGATAAACAAAAACTTGTAGGCCCTATGCCTACCCAAAAAGAAAAATAATAACGGAAAGAAGACCCAAAACCATAACGTTGACTGCATCGGAGACATTCAAGGAGTTGGGACACAGGGTTCATTGATAAGTTGTAAACATTTATAGTGTGATATTACTATGATGCCAAATGAAGCTTCCAACTCGCACTTTGAGAGGAGAGATGCTCTCGTATTGCTCTCTATATATGCAGCAATGGTGGATCCTTGAGCATAACCATTAGGTTTTTAATACACTGAGTTCATCCTTGTAGACCATTAGGCTGAAAGAAATACTTCCCAGTAATGCCATCAAGAACCCATTTTTCATCCCCATATATGTGCATTGACGACAGCTGAAGATTGTAATCCATCCATAGAGCACTCCATAAATCCAATACCTCTCTGCCGCATGATATAGCCTTTGCCCCCGTTCCAAAAGAGCCAAAATATCTCCTGGTTTTCGATCTAGCCACACACCCCCCCATTGAGCTCCATTGAAAAAGGCAGCCGGAAGAGAAATAGGAAAAGGCCTAAGTTGCTAGGAAAGGTCCTTGATAGCAGGGGGAGGGAAGAAAACACCAGCTATCCAGGATAATATTTCCCCATGAATGTGAGGCAAGCTCAGAGGGAAATTCTCAAATATGAAGCGGTTACGGGCCTTCCATACTTCCCAGAAAAGAAATAAAGGGCAGAGCTTTCTAACTAGAGAGTACCGACCCCAATCAATCAAAGCACTAATAATAATATGCGGCTGCCAACCCCGATTGAGAAGAAATCCTAAAAAAATGGACCATAGAGTAAGGATGATAGGGTAAGAGAGAAAAAAATATGGAAAGCACATTTGGATTGATCCAAGAAAAAAACACTTCTACCAGGTCCATAGAACCCCCTTTTCATGAGGTTGTCTCAAGTCAATACTCAATTTTTCCACAATAGCCATCCAAATAGCAGAAATTTTTAAGGAATGCGCCAAGACCAAAAGGGAAGAAAGAGGGAAGGATTCCTTTCCTCCATCTGATTATACATAATATGTTGATAAGTCTCAGCAACTACAATGACATTCACCCTCGATGCACCTTTCCCTATAATGTGATCTCCTCCCTGTAGAAGACATAAGACCCCAGCTTAAAGAGACTCCAATAATCCCTTCCAATGACCAACATCATCACCCCTCAAACCCAAAGAAGACATTGATTTCTAGATCAGGCACCCATGCTGCTAGTGGGAAAATCACTTGAGAGAGAAATTGTGATAAATTGTGAAGGAGGTGTTCATCCTGTATCAGCATGTCAGAACTGATCCCTGTTATTTTGTCACACCCGAGAAGAATGTTTTGACCATTGCCGAATTTCCAAGTCAAGCGCTCATAAAAAATACACCACACACCACCTTCTGAAACCCTTTCCATATGAAAGAGCCTATCTTCTGATGTATATATGACTTTTTGTATACATGCAACCAAGGCAGCCCATTCAGATATTCGAACTTTATAATGGCCAGCTAGAAACCTGAGCCTATGAGCACTCCCCAGAGAGACTTCATTAGGAGGGCATGCGAAAAAAATGCACATTCAGCAACCCCCGCCAACCATACTACTTGGGAGTCAACATAGAATCCAGCTTACACAAATGAAACTTCTTTAAGCCCTTTGCAGCAGACCATATAAAACAAGATATGACTAATTAATGAGAGAGATGATCTGAATAGGGAGATAAAATAGATTGGCCCAATATATTTCCAACTGTTGTAGTAGGACCAAAAGACATATACCACCCAGTGACAGCCAACGATGAGCGCACTTTTGAATTATGTTATTAAACTTGTTCACAAGCCATGTACAGTCATAGGATTTATAACCGCATGCTTTCAGCCTAAAACCAAGATATATAAAACCTTCTTAAATGTGGACTACCTATACCCCAAATAAACCGTTAATCAATTCTATTTCATTACTATCCTCATTTGCATATGCCATGAAATTTTTTCCTTCATTAATACGCAAGCCAGATGCCACCCCAAATTGTTGTAAAATGAGATGAAGGTATGCCCATTGTTCTCTAAGAAGCCTACCATAAACCAAGAGATCATCAATAGATAAAGAGTCATTAATAGAGATAGAGGGTGAGAATACGATGCCTTCAAAGCTTCCGATTTGTTTTGCCTTCATTAGAATTTTGTTGAAGCCATCCATTACAAGGATAAAGATCAAAGGCGATAGGGCACATCCTTGATGGAGGCCGCAGGCAGCCTTAAAGAATTTTGAAGGCATTCCATTGATGATGACCAAATATATAATGGATGAGATGCAGGCCATGATCCACCTTATGTTGTGCAGAGACATGCCGATCTTGAGTAGAACAACCCTAATGAAAGACCAGTCTACACTATCATATGCTTTATATAAGTCCACGTTCATAATCAAAATTCCATTTTCCTAGTGTGCATTGAAGGAAGGTATTCTTGTGCTAATGTAATTGTATCATAAATGGATTGACCCAGAAGGAAACCATATTTCTCAGCTAATATATGCTTTGATAAAAACCTTTAAAATGAACAACAATGATTTTTTAGGAAATTTTATAAATGATATTACACAGGCAATGGGCTTGAGTCTTTGAAAGTCCACGAGATGGAGGATTTGGGGGTCAGTGCTATGAATGTTGTGTTGATGTCGCCCAGAATGAATCCCATGTGCCTAGATCTCTCCACCACACACCGGATTTCATCACCCATAAGATAAAAGAAGTGTATAAAAAACATCGTCGGCAACCCATCTGGCCTGAGGATCTTGTCATGAGAAAAATATTTAAGCACCCCATAAATTTATTCTTTGAATATACTACGATCCATCTGCTCATTTGCATGAGAGTCAAACATTTGAGGATAGTGTTTCAATACCGACTTTTGACAGTTATGATCTATCCGGACTGCCTCCTTATAGAATCCTGAAAAATATAACAGAGCTTCCTCTTGAATCTCATTTAATGAGTATACTAGATTGCCTCCAGAGGATTGAATGTGCCATATAGCATTCTTGTTTTTCCTCCCATCTGCATAGTGATGAAAATATTTTGTGTTGATATCTCCTTCCTTTAGCCATTGTGCATGGATTTTAAGCTTCTATTTAACCTCTTGCATCTTCAAAATTTCATTTTTATTCTTTTCCAACTGTTCCAGTGTATGGTAAGTCTGGGCATCTGGATAAACCACCTTCATGTTCTCATAAATATCTATCACATTTTTGGAAATGAAATTTATTTCATCTTTCAAACTTTCCTTTTTTGTGCACTCCCAAAACTTCACTTTGTGCTTCAGCAAGGGCAGCTTGTTTGACAAGGCCCTCCATACATTGCCTTCCTATTTGATTCCTTATTCTTTCCAAAAAATTCCCACCTGTTGCTGGAAATCAGGGTCCTTCGTCCATATTATGTTAAACTTGAAAGGGAGTCTTTTCCTGTCCAATTCCATGCACCATGATAGGCTAAATTCAAAGTGATCTGTCAAAGAAGTTGATACAACTAGTGACCTCATATTCCTAAGATTTTCACAGACAGATGCATGAGCTAGGAACCCATCGAGTTGTTTTCCAATGAAGTCATTACAACAATGTCGATTAGTCCAAGTGGGGGCCAGAGGAAACATACATATGTCAACCAGATGGTGGTCAACCAAAATCTGTGAAATGCGATCGACCAAAGGATCCTGACAAGATTTCTTGCCCCATATCTCTTCAGGAGACAGAGTGGAGTGAAAGTCCCCCATGATAATGAGATTTGTGATGCTAATAATGGTTGAAGAGTTGAGAATATCGAAAAATGCGGCTCGATGGTGACTCAAAGCATATAAATTGATAATATGAAACAACTTAGAGGAACCCTGAATTGACCCTGATAAAATGATGCACCCAATGAAGCTAAATGCCCAAATTTTAGCCAAATCAGGGTTCCACATTGTGAACATTCCGCCGACAATTCTATTCAAGCTAATATCGACGACATGCCATCCAAGCATAATAATAAGAAATAGTTAAATGGATTTAAACAAGGTACACATGGTTTCTTGAAAAACAGCAACAACAGGTAATGTCTCATCGAAAATTTCCTTAAGGCGACGGTGCTTGGAGGGTTCGCCCATCCCTCTGATAATTAGTGAGAGGATGGATGTCATTTAGAAACTTGTTCAAGATGGCATGCTCAAAGAGCATAAATTTCCAACGATGTTGTAACATGGATTTCCCTAAACCCATTCATCTCTTAGAGAAACAAAGACTTAGACTTAACTCTGGCCCTAAAATGTTTGCTACCATTTTTACCTTTTTTACAAATAATGACGTTGATAATAGATGTTGGAGAAATAATCAGAGAGGATTCTTGAGGAGGTCGATCATATATAGTGAGAGAAGAGATGTCAAGTTTGGCCTTACAAAAAAGACAATAAATGTTAGTGCCTATCGAATTCTTGGGAAACTCGAGAGGGGGATCATTTAGAGGACCGAGTTTTGGTGAAGGGGATGCCCACTCAAGAAGTGACATTCAAGGGGAAATGCACAGGGGCTTCATATGAGAGGGTTGTGGACCAGGGGATGGACCAGATGGAGAAGACAGTTCAGAGAAAGGGTCATTGGATATGTAATGGTCAATATTAGTATTTTTTCCCTCACCCATAGGGGAAATGTAGTTACAAGGTATATGGACATCATTAGAGGGATTATGAACCAGACAAGGACTAGAATGCCTAATCAAAATATGAGAAGGAGATGAGAGATAAAAGGACTGGGGGGAAGGAGAACATGACTTACCTGAGAAATTATGATCAGAGGAAGCTCCACACCTAGCCACACGCTTATGCTAAAGATGGTCAATGCCCATAGGAACCCATGGCTATGACCCTGAGGGCATCTATGCATGAGATGGCCAGTGTGGTGACACAACATAGAGTGAAACGAAAGACACTGATAGTCAGCCCTCTACCAGTGTCATTGTAGGTTGATTTTTCCTAGGAAGCCCCCTGCAAAACTGAGCTCCACCAGAAGCCATGCAATCCTTTTATCCTTTGCTCCAAGGATCCTCGGGTCAATATGCTCAAGATGACTGAAAGAGTTGTCGATAGTTGAAAACGCCTTCATTTTCCAAAATTCAAGGCGCATCTCGGGTAATTTTTCCCAGACGACAGAGATCTTGGGGGTTTCCATAATTGTCTTAAAACCAAGATAGCAAGGGATAATCTGCATGAAGCTACGACCGCGAACCCAAGTGCATTTTTTATCTTCTCACAATCATCGTTGTGCAGAAAAAGGAAGCTAATCCATGAGTTCAGCATCCGACTGACATTTGGAGAATACCCTATAAGTGTTACCCATGCATTGTTCACCCAGGTTTCCATGTCCTTTTCGAGATTTTCCAAGAAAAGGCGGCGTCCAACCAGTGCCCTCTTTTGGAGACTCATGACCCTGCCCGAGAGGGAATCATACTCAAGCTTATCTAGTTTTACATCCATTGCAGGTTTGAATACGTGTTTGACAGGAGCTCAATGTCTATGGTTTAATGAAGGAGCCTCCAGATGATTGCAATTTTGGCCATTCGGAAGATTATTGTGATGTGGACACTTTTGGGCATTTACCTATCCATGTGGCACCTTCATTGATAGTGACCCAACCCCCAAGTCAACCACATGTGCCTGCTCTATAGCCTTTGTGGCCGCAATAAGGGCCTCATGTGCTGACGTGTCTGAAGTAAGAAAATCCACCACGTCGACCATCACAGCCTCCAACTCTATAGTCACTGAGTTTATGAGGGGAGATAAATGTTAGACCTACCCTTTTGTCTACAACGTACATAAATAGATGGCTAAATCGACCTAAACATGTAAACCAATAGAAGAGAATAAAACGCCATAAATGGCAACTGTCATCCTGTATCTATGTCAGACCAACCTCGTGAGAACCCTTATCAAATAAGCCTCGAGAATTTTTGGTCCGATCCTCCGACAACTTTGAAAAGACCCAAGGGTGGATGCTAATGCCCACAAAATGTCAAAATATGGGTGTTATTTTAGATGACTGTTGAGGGAGTGATGAGCATGACAGAGAATGGTTTATGGGAACCTTCCCCTTCTCAAAGGATTTATAATCCTCCATCATGACCAGTCATAGATTCATTCGAAAATTTAAAATCCAACTGTTCATTTGAAAATTAATAACTGACTATTTGAAAATTGCAAGTCCGAATGATCAGTGAAATCTCCCATCCCAATTGTGTTTACTTTAATTGATTAGAGAAAATGAGAAATGTGATAACAATTTGAGGCATTTGATTAATTTTTTAAGGTAGACACTTAATTATATTGAACTATATTCCATTATCTAAACATAATTGCAACCCGTAACGAATGTTAATTTCTACTCGTTACCAATGTACGGTGCTATACAATATTGAAAAAGGAAAGAACAAAGGAGTTTACAAAAGTCATCACTTGCAGAGTGAAGTGAAATAAAAAAAAATAATGAAGAGTATCTAAATTAAAAATTATTGGATAACATAATGTAAAAATGAAATAGAAGAGCTTAGTACTTCAACATTAATTCTTTAATTTGGGATTAAAATATTTAAAAAATTATCTTTATAATATGGAAAATTTTGTGGAAATTATTTTATAAATTAGAATAGTCATTTTTAAAGTATTTTTTCTTATTTTAAAATTTTAATATATAATGTTGATATAGGATTATTGAGCAGCTAAGTACGATGATAAATAATCAACTGTTTATCTTTAATAATATTGGTTGGAATCTCATCTCTTTCCATTAACAATTTTGTTGAGGAAATAAACTATATAGTTTATAAATTGTTTTGGATAGATCACCCTTGATAGCTTGATTTTTTTTTTTTTTTATTGTTAGTTATTATAAAATATTTTATGATTTATTATTAAGAAACAATCTCATTAACTACTATTTATTGATTGACTCAAAAAAATTATAATGGTTTGAGACATGTTGTTCTTTTATTGTTCTTGCAAAAAGTGTTCTCAATTTCATTTTATTCTCTTCCATTGAGGATGAATTCTATCTACTAATCTTAATATCTAATTTTATTTGCAATTCCACAATGTAGTTGAAAACAATTTTTGAGGAGTATGAGTTTTTCAATAATAAGATTTGTAATTTTATTTTTTTTAAATTTATTTAAAAGACTTTATTTTGAATAGTGGTAAAATATATACTCCCAAATTTTTAGTTATTCAATTTTAGGTAGTAGAATTTTTTATTGAATTCAAACTTAGTAACAATGGTTTTTTTTGGGTTTATAATGATAGTTTGAAATTAATTTTTCGATTAATCACACATAATTATTTGTTGGTTTATGTTTCAAATTTATATTAGAAATATTTATAAGAAAATAATTTTATATGAATAATTTGAAACTTAGTTTCAAATAATCTTTGAGCATGCTAAAGCATAAAATTTATGAATTTATTTTCAAACAATATTTTAGCATGTTAAATCCGAAAATCAATTTACAAATTTTTCAAACTGACATACATCATCCCGATCCGGGAAGGGAATTGAACTTGTGATGAGTGCTATAACAAATCACCTCATCACTGTTTAACCAAAGCCCCATACACCTAATATATAATAATGTTATGAAAACATTAATATTATTATTATTTTTAATATTATTGGTTAATTGGAGAAATGTAAATCATTGAAATTTGAAAGATCTAGGTTCAAATTCCCTGTTATAACTTGGCCACTAGAAAGTAATTCCCAAAAATTGACTATAAATAGTTGTGAAAAGAAAACATCTCTTACCCCTACAAGTTGACTATAATTATTTGTCAAAAAAAGCTATTAAATTCTAATAAAATTAAAAAATAATAATAATATTTTTTATTATATAAAATGGGTTTTAAAAATATATTAAAACATTCAAACACTGTATAATGTAATATTTCTTTAGTATTATGAAAAATTGTATTACATTTTCAAATGAGATAGTGTTTTAGGAAAAAAAAAAAATTGAACCTATTACATTCCACTGATCTTTTTTATACGTATCAACTGAATTATTTTCATGCCATCTAGTATCTCATCATTTTTTCTTTCACACACTACAATATAGCATGAGGACTTGCTAGGGAAAAAAATTAGTTGGTAATTTTATTCATTACAGCACGGAATGCCATTTTTGTCTGATTGTTTCTTGCCATTTAAATATGGATACTATATTATTTATAAAAAATTAAAGATATTACACAGTTATACATAGAACATATTATTGTTGAGCACATAATATATTATATATAATTGTAGATTATTAATTTTTAGATGATAAGATATGAATAAGGTAGATTTATTACTTATATACAACTCATATATATAGGGAAATAACTACTTCTAGAATCACACTTCGCTAAAAACAATTTAAAATACATGGAAGCATTACGCCCAATATCCTCCCTTAATTTTTACATGTAACAAATATAGAAAATAAACATAAATAATTTTTTTTCATATTTGTGTGATATGGCCATCACTAGCACCCATATCCACTCAACATTTTTTCTGTAGATTTGATGATTCTCAACCTCGTTGAGCAATACAGGTGAGTCTTATACTGAACCATCCTATGGAGATACCTCCATCTATTGAATACATGGTCTTGCATTATTCTCCAATATTTAGAAACCAATAATCCAAGGTGAGATCATAATAAAATTAACTTGTAACCACTCGCTTATAACAAATTATAATCAAATTAGTGATATGTTCTTGTGTCACCCTTTCAAGAACCAAAAATTTGAAAATATGTTAATATGTTCTACAATAGCTTCTTCATTTGATTTTCCCAACAACTATTTTAACAAAAAAAAAACATTTACAAACCAACATAAATAATCATATAATACCATAAAATTCATGAAAGAAATCTTAAAACTCTCCACTCGTAGAACAATCGAGGCCCAATGCTTATGATATTTGTGTGTATCTTTTTCTGCTACACACCATTCGCACTCATAACCATGTAATTCAACCTTTTATTCTGTGACTCGAATATATACCAATAGTAAGAAAAAATCCATTTAGAAATAAATTTGGAGTGGAACTATTGAAATAGAGAAGCCCATGATTTAGTTGAATGTTATGATACCAAACTAGATTTTATTTGAAGCATTATTTAAAGAGACTTGAAAGAATAGTTTGATAACGGTCACACATCCACAGTCCCGTTTAGCTCATATTTTCCCCAAAGCTGTGTGTACAATTGCATTCAAAATTTCCATGTCCAATCATATTCCCAATTCGGGCAATCTCACAACGTCCCTTTCTTCTATGCTGGAAAATTTAAATAAACAAGTCTGGTCATTTTTAATAACTCAATTCAGAGAATTGAGATATTAATTCAACATTTCTTCTATAGCCATAACTCAATAGTCCATCTTCACATGGCTCCATGCAACTAACACTAGGTGTATGTGTGTTAAGTCACCCTTCTGCTAGTTATTAAACCCAAGGTATTAACTGGCCTGAAACATCCGTGTAACCACAAGCTTATGGCCTTACCATGAGACGCCATCATACACAATTAAACCTTAATTAAACTCTTTTAATATATTCCATCGGACCCTATACTAAGATTACAATACGTCGACTAACATTAATAACCTGAATTCATTACATATATCTCCACCACGGGCCCATAATACAATCGCGGAATGCATACACCGTACCTTTAATTAAACTTCGTGCAAATCCTACAAGCGATCACCATTAGATATCGAGCCTCCAGATCAACGGTATGTATCAATATCGCACCGAGTCTTTGGTCGATAGTTAACGCGTGATGTCGCTCAGTGGAAGGCGGCTTTTCCATGCTGCTCAGGGACACGTGGCAGTTGCTTTATGAAATCGCTCCAATTCCACAAATACCACCTACTCCGGAAAGGCGGTGCGATATGGCAGGGTGGTTTCGTCAACCCACGTTCACTGTTCACTCGGTCAGGGTTCCGCTCCCTCACGCAAGGTTTTGTTCTCATCTAACTCCAACGCAGAGTTCTGCTATTCTTATGTAGAGCGCACACAGTCACTTATTCACCGAGAGTATGGTTCACTGTATTCCGAGGGGAACAGGAACTCGCACAGAACCGATCCCATAGGGTTCTTTACTGCATAATTGCCACACAATCACTCCTTTGTCAACCAGTTTGAGATACGATGTCGACAGTATTAACACCGATTTTTCTAACTACACACAGGCACAATTAATCTCAAATTGCAGATTAAATAATTACACATTCTTGCATCATCGTTTTTGAATACACAAACAGACTCTTAGCTCGATTTATAGAGTCTAGATCCTACAAGAATTTAAGGCAAATTCATGCAGGAATCTCACCAATAAATGTACAACTATGAAGGTACTCTCCTCACAGAGTTAAGCAACAAATGCACAATTACACTAAGGTAATATCCTCCTACGATTCGACCAAGAAGACATAAAATCGCACATGGAACTTATAAACAGTTCTCTAAAATAGATATATATACATACAGGCGATCAATCTCAAAACCAAATTCTTATAAACTCATGGTTGGCTAGATATTCAGTTCAGTGGCCATTATCCTTCCACTCTGTTGCTGAAGAAGTTTTCTCAAACTCTCTCCTCTCCTCCGATTCTCTCCTATTTAGGCTCTTCAGGGTTACATTTATACCACAAGGATGACCTGAATCGATTCAGGTCTCCAAACAGTTCAGCAACTCTTAACATTCCCAATTCCTAAATTAGACTCAATAATTGAACTGACCCTAACTGACCCTTCGTATTCCTATCTTAACCAATTTCTCATGTTCTCAAAAACATTTTGAGAAAAATTACAATTCCCTACCAACTTTATTAAAACTATTAATATTTACAAGAATGTTTAAGAACATGGGACCACCTATGTCCACTTATGTACAACGTAACTTTTGAGCCTAATGCCCCTGCATTATATTCCCAAGCTTCAAATTTTTCATGGTCTCCTGATCATGTGCTCTTCGTCTCTGCCTCCAGTATCCCATACTTGGTTTTCTGTTGTCCATCAACTACATCATTCTTCAACTTATCTTCTCCAGGCCTCCAAACTTTGTTCTGTAATCTGCCCCCAGCTATGCTTTCGCAATCTGCCATTGTCTTTCTCCTGCTGAAACTCTCCTAGTTTCCTGCTACTGTCTGCTGCTCCTGAGTCACTCTCATCATCTGTCTTCTGATGTACTCAATCCATATGTCCAGCTTATCTTCCAGCTAGAAATTATCTTGCCCTCTGCTACTGCCTTCAATCTCTGTTGCTGCCAATACTACTGCTCTTGCAGTCTCACATGCTATCAACATGTTTACTACTTCTGCAATTGTCGTCCTCCATGTTGTTTCTGCTGCCACCATGGGTGTTTCTGATGCCAATTTTGCCTCTACGCAAACATCCTAAATGTCCCTTAGGATATTTCCCTCTGCAACATTCTCAGAAAACAATCCACTATCTAAATTCCTACCAGCAGTGACATACTCCTCCAGTATACTAGTAAACAAAATTTGATTATGCAAGCTAGTATCTATTCCTCTCTTCTTCACAGCTTCAGGCATCCTTGCTCCAAGGTCTACAATCCCTTTCTCTTCTTCAAATGCTCTCAGCAAACAACTCAACCAATTCTCTTGTGTTTTTTTTATATCTTCAACATGCTGGAAGTTAGACTCAGCATTATCTTCTTCTTTGTGGGAAATCTTCAGCAATTGCCTCTCATCCTCCTAATGGGTTCTGGAGATCCAATAAAGTTCTCTAGCCATTGTAGCTTCATCCTTTTTCAGCATGGAATGTTGATTCGTCCTCACTTTAGCAGCTTCTAAAATTTTTTCTTCAATCAGTTCTTGGCCCATCAGTCTAGCCAATTCTTCTTTGTCAAGGACAGAGACAAATCTTTGCCTATGAGACATGATTGTCTCATCCTCCTTCAGTAACATTTTTTCTTCTCTCAAGACAAATTCAAAGGATGAATTGTCTTGTGCATCACCTGTACACATAAACAAACTGTCAGTGTTAAAACCATGAGACCCAATGGTCTCAATTGATGACCTGGTCACCAATTTTTCTCCCATCATTTCTAAATCTGGTTTAAGGCTCAGAAATTCTTCATCATATTTTTCTTCAGCTGTCAGAGTCATCTCCACTGTTCCAACCACCATGTCCAAATGATGATTTCTCACTATGTTTCCAGCCACCATAGTTTCCTTCTCATTCATTTCTCTAACAACTTCCAACTGTTGTTCTTCCTCTTTCTCTGCACATGAATCATCAGCAGTAAATTTCCAATTCTTCAATGCCTTCTTTTCCTCTAACAACACATCAACATGTTGTACAGAACTCCTTTTCAAATCTTCTGTCAACACCTGAGTATGCTGGACTGCATCCTTCATGAGACTGTCAACTGGTCTCATTTTTCTTCCATCATCTGATCCATGAACTCCATCCATGAAGATCTTACTGCCTTGCTTTCCCAACAACTTATCCAGTGCATAGGTCCTCTACCCCTCCAATTCTCTTCTCTAAGAATCCAACCTCCTATATAACTCAACAACTTCCATAGGAGTAGATTTCGGGAACCCTACACAACCTTTTATGCCTCTGCTTATTCTTGACCAATCCTCTGTTGCCCCTTCTCTCTCAGCTTCAACATTCTGCTGGGTATCTTCATTTGACCCCTATTTCTTCATCTCTCCTTGAGATCTCACTATCTCAGCATTGATCTAAACAGATTTCAGATTCAATGTCTTCTTCTCACCAACAAACTCTGAAGCTTGTTCATCTTCTAGTGGTGTACCTGCAAACACACAAATTTTTAGTTTTCAGATAACAAGACCTTGGCTACTTCCTCAAGCACTTCTTCTTAAACAGGTCTGCCCATGGAATCTTCAATTTCCATCCTTGCCTCAAGAACTCTGGGTTCTTCTTCCTCTGTGGAGTCTGTCATTACCTCACATTTGTCAGATTCAAGAACACAAGCCCTCACATCATCTGGACTTGTCCAACAACTCTGGAATTCCTCAGTGATTTCCTCCTCAGCAAGACAATATTCTTGTTGCCTCAAGTCTTCACTATGTCTCACAAGATCTCGTGCAGGTCTCCACTCTTCATCTGTGCTCTGTTCTGCTTCACAAGCATAAATTTCTTCTTCCAACTCAGCTGCTCTGAGTTCTTCTCTCAACAAGGAAATCTTATTTTGCCTCAACCTCAACTGTAATGGTTGCCATTTCACACTCTTCCTCATGAGCCAACCAACTCTCTGGCTTTCTTCTAACCTCAGTTTCAATCTATTGAACTCTTCCGTGATCTCAGTTAATTCTTTCTGCCATTCTTCTTCTGTGGATTTCTTCTTCATGCCATTTGATTTGGCATCTTCACTCACTCTTCTGTTGTGGCTTCTCCCAGAACCTCTGCAATCTCTGCAGTCTCTATTATGGCTCTCAGTATCCATTTTATTCTCTAGTATTTCTTCACTCACAAGCCTCACTAAGCCTCTGTAACAACAAGCCCTCTTGATGCAACTTACCTCACCAATCCCTTCCTCTAGATCTGGCTTTTGGCATGTACTGGTCCCCTCTCTATGGAACCTCCTGAGCACTCTCTTCTACTCACTAGGCTTCACTCTACAACTTCTCTCAAGAACACCTCTTTTCTTCTGTCATCCAACCTCAGTTGGGAATATTCCAAGTTCTGCCACAATTTTCTTCTTCACTCAGAATCCCTTGCTGGACTCTTCTATCACTGCTCTCAAAATTGTGATCTACTTATTGCCGAGACTTCTTCAATTGTCTGCACTCTGACTTCTGCAAACAATCCTTCAACTAGAGTTAAACACTGCCCACTTCTCTTGATAACACTACAATTGTCCTCCTTATTCAGTCTCTAACTGAATGCTAGGCTCACTACCTCCACTACTTCAATTTTCAGCAACCATCAAATTAATTACCTGCAAGATCATGATCCTGTCCTCCACTCATTCTGCAAATCCTGTTCACTATGATTTTGTGTATTTTTCCTATCATATCTTCCTTCTTCAAATCTGCAGTCCTCAAAACCCTTGTCCTCCAATTAGACTCTGCAATTCTACAATCGCCTTCACCGTATTCCTCTAGGCTGCAATCTTATCAGTTATATAAGTCTGGTTCTTTTGCATTCACCAAACTTGGACGTTTCAAAAAGAGCTATTCCTGAAGCTCTGATACCACTTGATAACGGTCACACATCCACAGTCCCGTTTAGCTCATATTTTCCCCAAAGATGTGTGTACAATTGCATTCAAAATTTCCATGTCCAATCATATTCCCAATCTGGGAAATCTCACAACGTCCCTTTATTCTATGCTAGCAAATTTAAATAAACAAGTCTAGTCATTTTTAATATCTCAATTTAGAGAATTGAGATATTAATTCAACATTTCTTCTATAGCCGTAACTCAATAGTCCATCTTCACATGGCTCCATGCAACTAACACTAGGTGTATGTGTGTTAAGTGACCCTTCCACTGGTTATTAAACACAAGGTATCAACTGGCCCGAAACATCTGTGTAACCACAGGCTTATGGCCTTACCATGAGATGCCATCATACACAATTCAAACTTAATTAAACTCTTTTAATATATTCCATCGAACCTTATACTAAGATTACAATACGTCGACTGACATTAATAACCTGAATTCATTACATATATCCCCGCCCTGGGCCCACAATACAATCGCAGAATGCATACACCATACCTTTAATTAAACTTTGTGCAAATCCTGCGAGTGATCACCGTTAGATATCGAGCCTCCAGATCAACGGTATGTATCAATATCGTACCGAGTCTTTGGTCAATAGTTAATGTGCGATGGCGCTCAGTGGAAGGTGGTTTTGCCATGCTGCTCAGGGACACATGACGGTTGCTTTATGGAATCGCTCCAATTCCACAAATACCACCTGCTCCGGAAAGGCGGTGTGATATGGCAGGGTGGTTTTTTCAACCCACATTCACTGTTCACCCGGTCAGGGTTCCGCTCCCTTACGCAAGGTTCCGTTCTTGTCTAACTCCAAAGCAGAGTTTCGCTATTCTTATGCAGAGCGCACATAGTCGCTCATTCACCGAGAGTATGGTTCACTGTATTTCGAGGGGAACAGGAACTCGCACAGAACCAATCCCACAGGGTTATTTACTGTATAATTTCAACACAATCACTCCTCTGTCAACCAGTTCGAGATACGATGTCGACAGTATTAACACCGATTTTTCTAACTACACACAGGCACAATTAATCTCAAATTGTATATTAAATAATTACACATTCTTGCATCCTCGTTTCTGAATACACAGACAGAATCTTAGCTCGATTTATAGAGTCCAGATCCTACAAGAATTTAAGGCAAATTCATGTAGGAATCTCACCAATAATTGCACAACTACGAAGGTACTCTCCTCATAGAGTTAAGCAACAAATGCACAATTACACTAAGGTAATCTCCTCCTACGATTCAACCAAGAAGACATAAAATCGCACATGGAACTTATAAACAGTTCTCCAAAATAGATATATATACATACAGGCGATCAATCTCAAAAGAAAATTCTTACAAACTCATGGTTGGCTAGATATTCAGTTCAGTGGCCATTATCCTCCCACTCTGTTGCTGAAGAATTTTTCTCTAACTCTCTCCTCTCCTCCGATTCTCTCCTATTTAGGCTCTTCAGGGTTACATTTATACCCCAAGGATGACCTGAATCGATTCAGGTCTCCAAACAGTTCAACAACTCTTAACATTCCCAATTCCTAAATTAGACTCAATAATTGAATTGACTCTAACTGACCCTTCGTATTCCTATCTTAACCAATTTCTCATGTTATCAAAAACATTTTGAGAACAATCACAATTCCCTACCAACTTTATTCAAACTATTAATATTTACAAGAATGTTTAAGAACATGGGACCCCCTATGTCCACTTATGTACAAAGTAACTTTTGAGCCTAATGCCCCTGCATCATAGTTCCTTATATCCTTTGCTAGCATCAAATATGTTGACAGGGTATTCATCCATGTAAATAATTTAAAACTTTTCCACACATGCTTCAATTGCACCGTTTCAGCCGACTCCTCACAGAGACTTTTGCGTGCTCAGATATGACCTCCACATGAAATTGTTGAAGTACTCTAATTTCCATCTGCATTGGGGAGCTTCAATGAAGTCATTCCATTTTGGAGCTTCCATGAGAAGTAGAATCACCCTGCATGAAGCTATCCTCTCCAGCTACACATAAATACCAGGTCCTGAAGCGCAATTAAATAAATAGTGTTTTCACAAATCACACTAAAAAATGAGGCAAATTCATGAGGTTATCCACGAGGTTTCACACCACTCCTTGGTTTTGTGAAATGAATCAAATGAATAATCACCACTTTGAAAGAATGACCCTAAGCAACCATTAAACTCTACAGTTTTTTATATCGAGCAGGTCGCTCGAGCCTCTCATTGGTGCCATGGTGGCCCACGAAAAATCTTGTCATTAACATTGTAACATTTGTATTTGAGTGTTATGTTATTTTAATTGACACATTTAAACTTGTTTAAGTTAAATTGGCTTAATGGGTATATTAAGAAAATTTTTAACAAAATATTAATTCTTATTTTTAATAAAGATTAATTGTGGAGTGGTTTCCAAAAATTGATGGTTAAGTGTCCAAGTTACCAGAGTGGTTAGATAAAAAATAAGTTACTTGATAGTTACCTTTCCTCTGGGAATAAAAACAAAAACCTGATGAGGAAAATGGGTGTTGTGCAAGAGGTAAAAAATATAGCAATATTAGTTGAAAGGTGAGAGTGTGCAAAGCTGATTGGAGCCAGTGGCACTCTGATAAAAACATGAACTAGGAGAAGAGACTAGATGACGGTCTTCAGGTTTCTCTCTAGAGAAAAAATTCTAAGAAATCAAACTTTGACAAGGAGCATGGCGAGAGGGGGCCAGAGGACGTAATAGCCTCTCTCATGTTAGGGAGGAAACCATCAGCTCTGCTTAATTAAGTAGGTACTATGCCCTTGAAAAGGAATAGCATAAGTTTCCTTATTTTCTTTATAAGTCCCTTACTTCTGCAAGGATTTATATGTGTGAGTACATTGATAATGAAACAAATACTCTGTTGAATTAAATTTTAGTAATGTATCTGTTAGTTATAAATTACTTAATTCTTGATAAACCGTAAACCCTTATGGCTCTGAATTAGACTATTACAGTCAGAGAAAATTGTGCCACTAATCTGCAAGGGAAGGTTTTAATGGTAGAGTTCAAATAGTTGGGTTATTAAGTTTGAAAGCTATGAAAGAAAATAAATATATAATGGAGTAGTTCGTCCAATTCGGAGAGTAAAATCTGAACAATACTGTTTGTTTTCAAGAGAATCTAATTATACAAGAACTGAGGGTTTTGTAAATAACCCTCTTTCATCTCAGATGGTCTAGACACCTATAGGAGAAATTATTAAAAGAGAAAGAAAGAGGGAAACTTGATGAATGTAAAAAACAAACTATAAATGTAAACTCATAGTAACTTTATAATATCAACAGGTAACAAACATGAATATAATTTTTATAGCATAACCTATAATGAAAGAAAAGAGATACAAAGCAATTTTTCCTCAAGAACCATCATGGCTAAAAACGTAAGAGTTTGAATAACCGTGGAATATTACATAGAAATATCCAGAATTAGGTTCCATCTATGTTAACTTCACAGATAAAACTACCAGATCAAAAAAACATATAAAGATAAGATTCAGAGGTTGGTAACCCTATCGACCAACCTTGCAAGATTCTAGAAAGACATCCATTAACTTGGAAAAAGAAAGTATGACAACATATTTCAAATAACCATGACAACATATTGCATATATGGTAAAACATAGTAAGGAAAAATTACATTCACAATGAGGGGGTCGTTGGGCACAGACCCGAAAAACATTACAACTCTTCATTCACCATAAAATGAAAATTAATGCACAAGTCCTTACTTAAATAGTTGTAGATTTATTATTACAGAGGCCAAACCAGAAAAATAGATATGCTCAAAACCCCAAAGAAGAAACATATCTTCGACCGAGAAACATCGAGTTCCCAGTTCTACAAAACCAGAACTTAAACAAACTCGATAGAAAACATTAAACTAGCTTAAGTTCCTCTTAAAATTCTTTTCAGGTCGAAACAGGGCTAAATAGTCTCGATAGAGACAAAAGTAAAAATCAAGTACATGGACATGCAAGAGGAAAAAAATTTAGGCTTGAGGAGGCCGATATACCGAACTGTAGAAGGTAGGGTTGGTGATATTTTACCTCCACAACTACAAAGCAACATTAGATAAGAAAACCTTAACATGATTCCAAATAACAAGATTATAAAACCTCACAACCCTGATGTAGATTGGGGGTCTAGATTTACCTCATGATGGAGACAGACTTGAAAATGATAACCTGCAAAGGAAAGGAAGATATGAAGAACTGTAGAAAACAAACAATTAGACGAAAATACTCATGCGAAATATGAATCCATTAAACCTGAGAATTTACCTGAGCCGGTTGAGTGAAGTCGAAGTTGAACAGTTTCTTTCTGAGCATGTGATACCACTATGTGAGAATGACCACAGAGAGAAAGAGTGGGAGTATTACAACAATACCAGCCAAGGCACCATGGTTGCATTACAAGGGTTAAGCACCTCAGCATTGCGGAAAGTCCTTGACAAAACACCATATAAACGTGAAGTATGAGGTGTGCCATAGATAACACTTAGTGCATAACAAGAAAACTCATTACCTCACAGCATACCAGAGAGACAAATGGAGAGCTAGTTGAGAGTGCCGAGTCGGCAGAGCGCGAGGAGCAAAATGGAGGCAGTTAGGGTTTGTGGGGGGTAGGGCTACACCCTCACCACCCTCGAGCCAAATTCCACCGTAGATCTGACTTAGATCCAATGGTGAAGAGAAGCCCACTTTTCAGATGCAATATTGTATCGTTTACGCTAGAGACACAATGCTGATAAAACCAAATATCAAGCCATTAAAACAGTAGTATCAATATGTAATCCCAAGGTCTGTTGTGTGGCCAGTTGGCCCGAAATTTTTAACGAATATGAAAAATCAAACCATAAGATCAATGATTAATAATGAGTAATAAAATCGAGTTGAATCACCATGTCATCCATAACGATTCCCTTGACTAAGGTTTGATAAGTTTGCAATGTATTCATATGCATATAATTCCAAGGTATGGTAAGTCCATGTGCAGAAATCGATCTAGGGGGGTTAAACCCCAATGTTTCCAAGGTAAGATAAATATTCATGTATAAAGGTAAATATAGATCATTTTTACAATGTTTGTAAAGGTAATATTATTAAATATATATTTATATTCAGGTATAGAGATAGAACTTAAGCAGTAAAATCTTTTTTTTTCCTTCGTAAATATTTTAACCTTTATGGTTAGACGTTACAGGTGGTAAAGGGGAGCATTCACATGTTGGGACCCAGTTGGGTCACCTAAATAAAAAATTGATGTGTAAACTGTGCACACAAAAAAAAAAAAAATTTAAAGAGTACAATGAGGAGAGGCTCAGTACATCAAATTCCCAGGACTAAAGAGGAAGCACTTCCCTAGACTAACCCAGAAATAAATCCAGAGATTTTGGTGTAGCTGAGTGTGGGTCAACATCAACAAACCAGTAGACTACTTGAAGAACAACAACAACATAACAATAGATTACTAAGTATTGTACAACAATTGCAAGAAGATATGGTTCAGGTGAGAAGTGGCAATGAGAATTTGATGCAAGAACATGAAATAATCCTTAAAAGTATTTCTAATAAAACAAATCAGGCAACAACTCAGCCAAACCTTGAAAGAAATACCTAGGAAGAGGGTGAACAACGACAAAAAACTAATGATAAGCCGAAAAGTAGCCACACCCAGTGGAGTAATAAGAACTAGAATTATAATGAAGCTGATTTAGGAAATGTCCCAGATCAGGAAGAGATAAAAAACAAAATGTGGAATTGCAAGGTGAATTCTGAAAAACCAAGCCGCGTACATTCGAGGGAGAAGCATAAGAGGTAGTTGAAGCATGGATAATTAACATGAATAAATACTTTTAGGTCTATGATGACAGTAATCTGAAAGCTCGGTTGGTTATATACCAGCAGTGGGACAAGGCCACATTATGGTGGGAGGAAGTTAAAAATGTACGAGGAATTGAAGACCAGAATGTGACTTCGTATGAATTCCAACAACATTTCAAGGACAAATATTTAACTCAACGATTCCAGAATGAAAAGTCTCGAGAATTTCATGATTTGAGATTGGGACAGTTGAAAATGGATGAATTCATTACAAAGTTCACTTCCCTGTTAAGATATGTACCATACCTGAACTATGAAAAATAAAATTACAATTATTCCTGAGTAGCTTACCTGCCCATATAAAGGGAAGAATTGAGTTTGTAAATCCAAAAAACATGGAATAAGTGATACTAAAGGCATGCATGTGTTACCAACAGTCCAAGGTGAAAGGAGAAGCTGGTAGGAATTGGCCACCAAAGAAGGTATAGAAAAATAATTCCAATTTCAGGAGCAGTATATCTAGAAATTATAAAAACAGTGTCATAAACACAAAAAATAGACAACAGGGAAGAAATCAGCAAAAGACTAGGTGGTCAGTTGATGAGCGACCCACAAAAACCTATAGTAGACCCGATCATGGATAGATCTAGAAACCACCGTTAGAATGTTGGGGATGCGGTGAAGCACACTACTATAAGAAATGCCCTCATTGAGGGAAGAACGAGATTGCTTCTAACTTAAAATAAGCATCTACAGTAGGGGACATGGTGCAAAATATACCAAGAATTAATGCAGCGCTTGAGGATCAACATGTAGATTATCAACCAACCATGATTGTGCTTGAAGGTAAGTTGCACTCCCAAAATATTTCAATATTGGTTGATCTTGGTGCCAGTTTAAGTTATGTAAATCCCACAATAGTAGAGAATTGTGATTTGCAGATTCACAAGTTTAAAAACCACTGGATGGTACAATTGGCACAAGGGACCAAGAGAAGAGTTAATGCTAAAGTTTCCAACTGTCCTCTAGAAGTTGGAAACCATCACATAAATGTTGAATTGAACATCTTAACTTTAGGCTTCTGTGACATTTTACTGGGAATGGATTGGCTGAAAGTGCATTGGTCACTCGTAGACTACAGGGATAAAATTATTTATTACCAAGAAGAAGATGGAACATGCTAGGAATTTCAAGGGATTAAGAAACTAATTCAGCTGCGCCCAATTACTGCATCTCAGTTGGGAAAATCCATCTGAAAGGGTTGTGAGATTTATGCTATTTAGGTGGGATTTTCTAATTCTAAAGACAAGACCCCTATCATGGATAATATACCAGTGGTACAAAATTTTATGGATGTATTGCCAAAAAATATTCTGGGCTTAGCTCCAAAATGGGACATCAATTTTACCATTGAATTGATGCTAGGGGCAACACCAATATCACGTGCACCATATCAAATGAGTGTACCTAATTTAACTGAGCTGAAATGTAATTAAAATAATTGCTAGATAAGGGGTATATCTACCCTAGTGTGTCTCCTTGGGGGGCACCAGTATTGTTGGTAAAGAATAAATATGGTACTATGCGAATGTGTATGGATTATAGACAGTTTAACAAGCTAGCTGTTAAGAACAAATACCCTTTTCCACAGATAAACGATCTATTCGATCAGGTGAAAGGCGCAAATATATTTTCTAAAATAGATGTAAGATCTAGGTACAATCAAATACACATAAAGGATGAAGACATATATAATACAACCTTCCATGCCCGATATGGGCACTAAGATTTTTGTTTTTTACCATTTGGTTTAACTAATGCACCAACAACATTCATGATTTTAATGCATTACATCTTTCATCCATTTTTGGATAGTTTGTTTTAATATTTATTGACGATTTACTTATCTACTCAAAAACTAGGGAGGAAAATAAAGAACAATTGCAAATAGTGTTAATAATGCTAAGAGAACATTAAATTTATGCCAAGTTTAGTAAGTGTGATTTTTACAAAGAGAAGATTCAATATTTAGGCCATGTTATTTCTACTAAGGGTATAGCAGTAGATCCTAAAATAATAAGCACCATCATGGAATGGAGAGTGTCTAGGAATGAAACAAACATACGATGCTTCATGGGGTTGGCTAGTTAATATCGACGTATTATTGAGGGGTTCTCTAAGATTTATTTTCCTATAGCCTCATCACAATGAAAGGGATGAGTGTTTAAATGGACCAGCGAGTGCCAAACCAGCTTCATGCGGTTGAAACAATTATTGACTACAATCCATTGTTAGGACTCCACTATGTATCATTTTTGCTATATACTTTGACACCATTTTTACTTTTATAACCCATGATTAGAAAGGATTCCATTATCATTTTCATCTACTTTATCCCAAGGTATATAGAAACCTCTTCTTTATTATATGTTTAATCTGTTTTACATTTAATTCCATAATACTCTTATATTTTATCATTAATTGAAGTGTATCGTTGCTAACACAAGTCCAAATATCGCAGATAGTTATATGCGTTGCTAGGAACAAGCGGCCGTTGCTGAAACAGCTGACTCAGTTGCTGAAACAACTGACTCAGTTGCTGAAACAGCCGTCAAGCACGCAAATTCCGTCATGCGTAATTTGCGATCCTGGAAGAACTTTTTGTGGAAACAGCAGCAACAGCATGAAGACACGGTTACCTGGATTATCCTGAAGATAGCATTCTTGTTGTCTCTGTTGTAACAGTATCTTTTCTTGGAAGAACAGAATAGTCCTGTTTTGGGAAAGAGAACAGATTTGAGATAATGTAGATTTGCTCTCATGTAAATTGTAAAAGATGTCTCCTCTTTAAAAAGAGGAGACATCATCATTAGTGAGGAGTTAAATTGTTGGAAAGCGACAAGAGAGTATTGTGTGAGAACTGGAGCTAGTCTCCATCTGTAATATAACAGTTGCTTTGACAGATGAATAAATTCTTCCTTTGAGCATTCCAATTTCATTCTTTCCCCTGGGGAATCTTGTGAGAGGGAAAGGGCCCGCCTTCCTCACAAGATTCACCCTTTGGTTCCTGTAATTTGTTTAATTCTTTATGTTGTTTGCGCTTCACTTTAATTCTGTTGTTGGACACTAGTTACACAGTTTAGTAATACTCTGTTTCTTTAGCGCTGCATGTATTGAATGCATTCACTCTTGGAAGTTGAGAAAACCATTTCTATTGATTGTATGAATGTATGATGTTGGGAGGCAGGTGCTGAAGATTCCTGCATAAAGGAATAGGGTCCTGCTCTCATTCATTGTTTTCCTTTTCCTGCAGTGTGATTAGAACAAGAGAACAAGTGCTGAAGATTCCTGTTCATGGGAATAGGGTCTTGATCTCTTGAAGTTACTTTTATTACAGTGTGATTAAGTGTCAGGCATCAGGTGCTAAAGTTCCTACTAAGGAATAGGGTCCTGTTCCTGCTCTGGTTGATTGATTTCTTTCCTTGCAGATTGATCTTCCTTTGTTTGGATTGTAACTGCAACATAGAAATTATTTCTGCTATAACTTCATTGACTTCAGCTTTGATTAAACAGAGTGTGAACCAGTAGATTTGTGAGATTAATAATTGTGTGGCTTTTTACTACAACATTGTTTCTGCTTTTGAAATTGAGCATATCCAGTGCGTGATTATCTTTGAAATAAAAAGACTTCCTCGGGTTGACAATTTATGTGGAGCTTGAATTGTGAAAGCAATTAAAGCAACCAACATTTTGGCGCCGTTGCCGGGGAAGGTAATTATAGATTTCAAAAGTATTAATCTTTTCTTTTTAAATGTGCAGATTGTATGAGAGGACGCGGAAACCAGAAGAAAACTAACCCCACAGGTGGCAAAGGCAAAGGAAGGGGAGGAAGAAAGACTTTTATTGATGAAATTGTATCAAAGGCTGAATCATCACAGAGATTAAGTTCTCGAAAATCAAAATTTCAGCACTCCCCTCAATCAGATTACAGAACAGAGGAAGTCGTGGGTCCTGAAAATACAGAAGAACCAGCAGTCAGTGCTGGAGAGTCAGAGGAAAGTGTTAGTAAATCAGCAGAGTACATTGAGGAAATAATAGAAAGCGTTGGACGACCGGTAGAAAACATCGAAGAACCAATAGAAGATCTTGACGATCGAGCAAGTGCAGTAGGAGAGCCAACAATGGAAGGAAACAATGATGGTTTCTTTGGTGGAGGACGTGTAGATCCTGAAGGAGAAAGAAGGGATGAAAATTCCCTCTCTACCTTGATATTTCCTATCAGTGATCTCCCTGCAGGAATAACTCCTATGAAAAATATTCCATTGCCTGCTTTACCTAACTTTCATGGTTTATCCTCTGAAGATCCAGATGAATTTATTTTTGAATTTGATATATTATGCAGAAGTTATGATTATGTTACTAATGCTCAAAAGTTGAAACTGTTTCCAGTCACCTTAAAAGGGAATGCTTTGAGATGGTTCATGAGCCTTGGAAGTCAAGTGATCACAACATGGGAGCAGATGAAACAGAAATTTCTGCTTAAATATCAAGACTACTGCCGGACGAGAGAAAAGAAGGATGAACTATTCAATATGGCACAAAAGCCGGATGAGAGCCCAGAGGACTATATAGAAAGGCTGCAGTACAATATACAAAGATCCGATCATCCGAATATAAGTAAGGAAATTCGCAAAACTATATTACTTAAGGGTTTAAGGGATGATTGTTTAGATATGTTAAACATGCTTGCCAAGGGAGATATATCTAAGGAATCATATGATGAGATTTGTGAACTTGCTAAGAGGTGTTCTAGGGGAGCTGCAAGAAATAGAACAAGAGATTCCACCTATTCAAGAATGCAGAAATCAGCCAATGGAGGAGCAACAAGAGCTGAAATAGGTAATTTACTTGAAGAATTTAAAACTGAAATGTTAAGTTCTTTTGCTTCACAAATTGACACTTTGCAGGTTAAGAAGAAGCAGGCCGAAGCAGAAGCAACTCTGGTTGTCTTTTGCCCGAAATGCAGAGACAAACATCCACTAAGGGAATGCCCAATGGATAAAATACCAATTTGTACCCTTTGTGAGAAATATCATGAGACAAAACAATGTCCATCTCTACCAGGAATAAAAGCAGCATTGCAGCCAACGGAAGAAGAAGCTGAAGCAGTTTATCTGCTAACTCAAAGAAGACAATGGAAACCAAAAGGACAAGGTATGAACTCTAGTATGCCATTTAATCGTTGGAACAATTATTCTGCTTTTGGCCAAACAAATTACCCTCCCTTCAATCAAATGCAATACCCACCCTTCAATCACATGAATTTCCCACCCATGCAGCAATCAAACCCTCCCTTTGTTGACCCTTCAATGTGGACTCCTTGGCCTCCACAGCAGCCATCTTCTTTCAACCCTTGGAATTCAAATTGGAGAAGTCAACCACTCCCGTATCCAAATCAATTGCCTCAATTCCAACAACCACTTCCTCTGCCATCAAATGCCCCGCCAAATAACCAAATGAGACCCCAGCTACCTGTGCAACCAAATCCCAACCCTAATAATAAAGTTGTGCAAGTCATTGATATTCAGAATCAGTCTATATTTCCTACTATGCAATGTAACGATATTCATTTGAGATCTGGAAAAATAGTAGAGCCTATTATTGATGACATAACTTCTGATTCTGATAAGGAAGAAACTGAGAAACATAAAGAAGCACAACCACCTCCTAATAAGAATGTTGAAATAACAGAACCACCATTCCCCGAGCGTTTGGTCTTAACCAAAACAGCTGAAACACCTGCTTTTAATCTTTTAGGGGAATTGCAAAATTTGTATGTTAAAATTCCACTCTTACAAGCATTAAGAGATGTACCAATTTATGCCAGAACATTAAGGGATATTTGTGTTAAGAAACCTGGTAGGAAAACCAAGGACCCCCTTACAGTTCATGTGATGGGAGACTTGTCTGCATTAATGTCCGAAAAAGCCCCTCCTGTGAAATATGGTGATCCCGGCCATCCTACAGTAACAGTTCAGATTGGTAAAACAATGATTCCCCAAGTTCTGGTAGATTTAGGTGCTGCAATTAATATAATGACTCTTGAAACCTCACAATTGTTACAGCTGAATAACAGAATCAGAGATACACCCACCATTCTAGAGTTGGCTGATCGTTCTACAATTAAACCTGAAGGAGTTGTTGAGGATCTACTTATTTCAGTTGAATCCTGGAAATACCCAGCTGATTTTGTTGTATTGCAGACTAAAACAAAGCTGGGGGGACATCCCTTAATTCTAGGAAGGCCATAGCTGGCCACAGCTGATGCTTTTATCAGTTGCAGATCTGGTTCAATGACAATTTCTAATGGTTATGAAACAAAACAGCTTACTCTTTATCCTCATGCTACACCAATAATTAATAATGAAGATTATATATGGATGGATTATGATGATAATGCTGTTCAGCCTATTCTAACTATTGGACAAGCTTTAACTCTTAAAGACAATACAGAGGATGAGATAATTAATAATTTTATTTGTGAACCTTCTTCTGTCATTGTTGAAACACACAATCAATTAACTGCAATTTTTGAAACTGATACACAAGAAAAGATTGAATCTGAAGACTCATCTCAGACTTTAACCACCATCTCATCTAAAAGCATAACAGTTGAAATTGAACCTGGCAAGACATTAAACATAAATCCTGATCTAACAGATGCTGAAACACAGCAATTAATGAAGTTATTGCATGAATATAAGGAAGCATTTGCATGGGATTACACGGATATGAAAGGTATTTCTTTTGAATTATGTACTCATCGAATTTACATTAAAGAGGGATGCCGACCTGTTTGTCAACCCCAAAGACGAATGAATCCTAATTTACGAGAAATTGTTAAGGAAGAACTTCAAAAATTGCTTAATGCGGGATTTATATACCCTATATCTGACAGTGAATGGGTTTCCCCATTAGTAATTGTCCCTAAGAAAAACGGGAAATGGAGAGTATGTGTTGACTACAGAGCCTTAAACAAAGCTACTCAAAAGGATCACTTTCCTTTACCCTTCATTGATCAGGTGTTGGATAGTCTGGCAGGGAAGAAATTCTTTTCTTTTCTAGATCGATTTAGTGGGTATAATCAGATAAGAATTGCACCCCAAGACCAAGACAAGACCACTTTCACCAGCCCTTGGGGAACTTTTGCCTATAGAGTCCTTCCATTTGGGCTATGTAATGCTCCAGCAACTTTTCAAAGAGCTGTTATAGGAATTTTTTCTGATATGCTGAATGATTCTATGGAAATATTTATGGATGATTTTACTCCTTATGGTGTGTCTTTTGAAGATGCATTACAAAACCTTGAGAAAGTACTTAAAATATGTATACAAGCTCACCTCTCCCTAAGTACTGAAAAATGCCATATGATGATGAGTGAAGGAATAGTGCTTGGACATTTTATTTCATCTCAAGGTATACAGGTAGATCCATCTAAAATATTGGTCATTCATAATCTTTCTGTTCCTAAAACTCAAACTGATGTGAGAAGTTTTCTAGGACATGCTGGATACTACAGAAGATTTATTAAAGATTTCTCTAAAATAGCTTCTCCATTATTTGTGTTGCTTATGAAAAATGCTGAATTTAAGTGGACTAATTCTTGTCAGAAAGCTTTTGAAGAACTCAAGCATCAGTTGTCTATTGCTCCTATTTTGAGGGGGCCTGATTGGGCCCTCCCTTTTCATATATCTTCTGATGCTTTAGACACTGCAATTGGAGCTGTCTTGGGACAAGAGGAAAATCATCTTCCTTATGCTATCTACTTTATTAGTAAGAATATGACCCCTGCTGAGCTTAATTATACAGTTACCGAGAAGGAGTTTCTTGCAGTAATCTATGCCATTAATAAATTTCGACACTATATCACTGGTTATTCTACTTTTGTGCACACTGATCATTCAGCTATTAAGTATTTAATGAACAAGTCTGTCACAAATGCTAGAGTTACCAGATGGTTATTATTACTGCAGGAATTTGATATCACAATTGTAGATCGGCCTGGTAAAGAAAATGTGGTGGCCGATTTCCTTTCACGGTTAAAAACTGACAATGATATCCCAGTAGATGATTCTTTTCCTGATGAGTATTTATTTGCGGTTTCTGCTCACTCTCCATGGTATGCAGATATTGCTAATTATTTGGTTGCAGGAAAATTACCATCACACCTGTCATACAGAGAAAAGAGAAGAATTGTTCAACAAAGTGCCAGGTACAGCTGGATAAGCGGGTGTCTTTTCTACACTGGGCTTGATCAAGAGATCCGAAGATGCATTAGAGATGATGAAGTGTATGATATATTGAAAGCCTGTCATGATGGCCCTTGTGGAGGGCATTTTGCTGATAAGAGAACAGCACACAAAATTCTGAGGATGGGTTACTATTGGCCCTCATTATTCAAGGATGCAAAGAAATATGTAAGGGCTTGTGACAGCTGCCAGAGAATGGGTCAACCCAATCATAGAGACCACATGCCATTAAACCCCCAGGTAGTTTCTGAACCATTTGAAAGATGGGCCTTGGATTTCATAGGACCCATTAACCCTCCATCCAATCAAAGAACTTATATATTAGTCTGTATAGACTATATGACTAAATGGGTCGAGGCCAAAGCACTTATTAGAGCCAATGAAGAGGCTGTCCTAGCTTTCTTATTTGAAGAAATCTTTACTAGATTTGGAATTCCTAGAGAGCTAGTTACTGATGGAGGACCTCCATTTAATTCTCATGGTTTTAAATCTACCCTTCACAAATATCATATTCAACATAGAATGACTACACCATACCACCCCCGGGCCAATGGGCAGGTGGAAAGCACAAATAAAGTTTTAGAAGCCATTCTAACTAAAACAGTGAAGGACAACCGGAAGGATTGGTCCCAAAGGCTCCCTGAGGCATTATGGGCTTACAGAACTACTTGGAGAAACACTACAGGTTTTTCTCCCTATGAATTGGTTTACGGTAAAAATGCTGTTTTTCCTGTGGAATTTGAGATTAAAACTTTAAGAACTGCTTTAGCTGTTAATCTTGATTTGACTGATGTGCAGACAGCTAGGTTGCAGCAGCTTCTGGAGTTGGATGAAAAGAGATTAGATGCCATCCATCAAACAACCATGATACAGCAACAAAGGATGAAATGGCATGACAAAATTATCAAACACAAGCAGTTCCAAAAAGGTAATTGGGCCTTGTTGTATGACTCTCGGTTTGAAAATTTTCAGGGTAAGCTACGTACACGCTGGCTTGGACCATATGAGGTAGATGCTATTTTTCCAAATGGAACGGTAAGACTTTTAACAATTGATGATTCTAAAACACCTCTACTAGTCAATGGTCATAGGCTCCGTCTATACCAGCGCCCTGTTTCTAAAGAAGATTTCAAGACTGCTTGCATGACTGATATTCATTATATTTTTCTAGGGGAGTCTTCTGCTCCTCACAGCATTTAATTTTCTGCACTGTATTTTTAGTATTAGATTAGATTTAGCACTAATAATCCCTGTCAAGGATTGGCATATTGCAAGTGAATTTTGCAGATTCTGGAAAAGCTCATTAAGGAGGACAAATTCATCATGAGAATATCTGAAGCTTCAATCACAGAAGCTTGTTTCCATCATTTTACCCCATTTCCTAGCAATATCCCTTCATACCCATTCCTACATTATTCCCATTTTTCCATTTTTCCCACCCCTGAAATATCTTCCTTCAGTCAGTATTTCCTATCCCTTACTGCTGAAATTACCCCCTATCAAATATTTTCCCCACTGATTACAGACCCAAGTCATTTATCCCATTTCTCTGATTTTTCCCGTTGCTGAAACACCTGTTTCAGCAACGTATCGTTCATTTTTCCGTTGCTGAAACACCAGTTTCAGCAACCTGTTATCATTAAAACATCATTTCTCTTCACTGTTATATAAGCTTTTTGGTTCTCCACGATTATACTTCAGATCCTTCTGGTGAAAAATTATTCAGCACTGACCAGATCCAGTTACACTCCTGTTCTAAATTTCAAAGAAATCTACAGATTCTTCCATGTACATTAAGCCATTTTGAAGCAATCGACACTTCGAATTATTAGACGAAAGGTAAAAAAATGTAAGGTATGAGGTTTTAATGTAATTCAGTTAAATTATATTAAAGAGAGGATTTCATTCATAATGATTACAGATCTTCACACGCCCAATCATCATTACACCATACGTAGGGGGGGGGGAATTTCAAAAATTGAACAATCATTTCGCATTAACCAAGCCTCTGTCCCTTGTCATATCTACTTCCGCCGTCATTTAGACCTTGCAGCCTCTGTTGCAACAACTAGCGCGATCAGGGTCTGTGTTTACTGTGTTCTGTGCCTCTGCGTATAACTCAAAGCTACAGCCATGGGAGGGTCGGCCATTAGACATGAGCCCGGCTCGATAAATCTTCTTCAATTGTTTCCCGAAGCCTATCAGATTTTCCAACAAGCGGGATGGACAGTATATTTTGAAAGATTGGGTGAATTTGACCAGGAACAAGTCTTAGAGTTTGCACAAAACCTTCAAGGCGATTTTTCAGTGGTCCAGGGGGTTCGCATTTCAGTAACAGAGGAGGACATAGTTCAGGTATCAGGGTTGCCAGCTATTGGTACTCGCTGGTTCAGCAGAAAGCAGGTTATTCTCAATGCGCAGCAAGATTTCCTTCGTCCAGATGAGCCAGTGGAACTCAAAGGCCGCGGGGTTAGTCTTCACTCACTTCCTCAACCATGGCCATCGGTGGCAGAGTTCATCAAACACTACTTAACGTGTGAAGGGCGTTACCAGGTAGTGTACAATCACGATTTTGTCTTGATGAATCATTTGAGAAATGGACGACTGATTAATATCCCCTATTACTTGCTTGGCTGTATTAGAAACATGTCTTATTATTGTAGACGCTCTAAATTCCCAATGTTATCCCTCACCCACCACCGTTTATGCCAGTTGTTGATACAGAGGGGTTTTTCTCAGCAAAATCCCCCTCTGCATGTCCCACTCCCGGTTCCCCAGCTGCCTGAAATACCTCAGCAGGCTCAAACGTCCCAACAACCCGAAAGTTCTCATGATACTCCTGAAATTCCTTATAAAGGACAGCAGGACGATATTCCATATTCCCCAGTTGACCCAACCCCGAGCTCGCCCCATTTAGCAGAGTCAACTGTCCCCACTATTTCTGTCCCTAGTGATGACTCTCTAACACCCCCTTCCCCACCCACTAATAAAAAGAAGAGAACCCCAACAGTCTCAGTCTCCAGACGACGGACAAGGGCTAGATTTCAAATTCTCACTTCTTCTGAAAGCCCTTCCCCCAGAGAAGAACCCTCCCCCTCAAAGAAAAGGAAAGGCAGTGACTTTGCTGCCTTCCTACCAAAAAGAAAAATGAAGATGACTGTTGAGACAGGACTCACCTCCATTTCCCCTGACCCTGCCACTATTCTGTTAAAACTCCAATCTTCATCCCCATTTCAAACCCCCCAACCCGTCTCGTCCGGTGGCACTGCCACACAAGAACCAGTGCCTCGGGATAATACGGCATTGTTTATGGCTCAAACAGTGACTGTCACACAAGAACCAGTCACTTACCCAGAGGCTGAAACACAAGAACCAGCCACTGTGGTACAAAAATACACCAAGCATGATGATAGTGGGAGATCAGCAGTAGCTGTCCCACAAGAACCAGCTACGACTGTGCATCAACAGACTACCCCAACAGAGTCAACCAGCGCACAAGGTTTGCATACTATGACATCTTTATTGGAGGAGAATGAATTCCTGAAGTCTGAATTGGAAGCTTACAAGAATGAACTAACCATGGCTCGAGAGGCTTTTGATAGAGAACTGAATCTCTATATGTTAGCACACACAGCCTCAATGCAAAATAAGGAGCCATGCAAGGACTACATGTGCCATGAGTGTGGCAACATTTACCAGGATGCAGGCTACAAACTAGTTAAAATTCAATTATCAGAGGCATCTACATCAGCTGGAATAAAAGAGGGATGCCCTACTGCTCCACAAGAACCAGTAGGGCTCTCTATAAAGGAAGAAAAAGAAATCAAACCTCAGATACCTCGTCCTTTGCTAGTTAATGCAGCCATTCAGACAGAAGCACCACCACAGATATCTCCTCCTTTGCCAGTTAATGCAGCCACTCAGACAGAAGCACCACTACAGATATCTCGGCCTAAGTTAGTCAGTGTAGCCATTCAAACAACGTCCCAACCCAGTACTTCTGATGCCAGGACACGGACCTTGCCATGGAATCAATTGGAACAGATGAACAAATGGAAGAAGCAATATGCTGAAGAACAAGATATAATATTACGCCAGCATAAGTTACAATGGCAGAACCATGTATATGCCAACTGGGATAGTTGGGATCAAATGATGCAACAACTCAAGGACTCCAAAAAGGAAATCAAGGAATCTAAGGAAAAGATGGCCTTGATGTTTTCATTAGTCCAGAAGTTGATGGCTACACGCAAACCCTCTGTAAACTACTCTCTCTTTCTTTCTGAACGATTAGTTTATTTTCAATTAAAAGCAATAAAAGATGGCAGACCATATGAGTTAATGACTTCAGAGAAATTTGTTGAGACTTTTAATGAGGCCCCCGAGAGTGACCAGCATTTGCTGTGCGAACTCTACCTTCATAATGAGGCCATTCCCGACAATAGAAGAGTTAATATTATTCCAATTGCAGGAGATATACAAATAAGGGCATTTGTTTCATTTTTGTCTAACCAGCTCAGTTGGCAAACTGCGTTCACTGCAAGCAGTCATAATGAGGAGAATAGACTCCTATGGATCAGACCAGATCCTTTAAGCCCAGCCATGTTCATAGCACAATATCATAAATTCTTACAGAAGCCAGGAATGCAGAGGTATATACAGCAGTTACAGGCTTCAACACTTTCTAAGTGTCAATAGCAGATTAGAGTAAAGGGTACTGCTGCATTGAAGGCCAATGTTATGTTTTGGCAGCAGTCATGTAAAGAAAGACAGGATTATCACCCTTTTAACCCTCACAATCTTCAAGCTGCATTATCCAGGGTTTCTAATTACATTGGTTGCATTCAACGTTGTGGAGTAAACTGGATTGGCTATCATTTCCATTTTCCAATTTTATGGCCGCCTTCAGACAAATATCAGTGTCATTACCAGTTGACTGACAGAGATGAAGCCTTGGCATGGAAAAACTTGCAGAACAACAGTGGATTCAGAGCTCCTACAGATGCCACCTTCTCCAGCTATTGCTTGAGTAATTTGCATGCTCAGTCCCAGTACTCAGACTCTGATTCAGACTAGGGGTTGCCTGAGGACATGCAACATTTTCAGCTGGGGGGGATGTTAGGACTCCACTATGTATCATTTTTGCTATATACTTTGACACCATTTTACTTTTTAAACCATGATTAGAAAGGATTCCATTATCATTTCTCATCTACTTTATCCCAAGGTATATACAATCCTCTTCTTTATTATATGTTTAATCTGTTTTACATTTAATTCCATAATACTCTTATATTTTATCATTAATTGAAGTGTATCATTGCTAACACAAGTCCAAAGATCGCAGATAGTTATATGCGTTGCTAGGAACAAGCGGCCGTTGCTGAAACAGCTGACTCAGTTGCTGAAACAGCCGTCAAGCACACAAATTCCGTCATGCGTAATTTGCGATTCTGGAAGAACTTTTTGTGGAAACAGCAGCAACAGCATGAAGACATGGTTACCTGGATTATCCTGAAGATAGCATTCTTGTTGTCTCTGTTGTAACAGCATCTTTTCTTGGAAGAACAGAATAGTCCTGTTTTGGGAAAGAAAACAGATTTGAGATAATGTAGATTCGCTCTCATGTAAATTGTAAAAGATGTCTCCTCTTTAAAAAGAGGAGACATCATCATTAGTAGGGTCAATCGTTGTAAAGCTACAGGAGAGTATTGTGTGAGAACTAGAGCTAGTCTCCATCTGTAATATAACAGTTACTTTGACAGATGAATAAATTCTTCCTTTGAGCGTTCCAATTTAATTCTTTCCCCCGGGGAATCTTGTGAGAGGGAAAGGGCCCGCCTTCCTCACAAGATTCACCCTTTGGTTCCTGTAATTTGTTTAATTCTTTATGTTGTTTTCACTTCACTTTAATTCTGTTGTTGGACACTAGTTACACAGTTTAGTAATACTCTGTTTCTTTAGCGCTGCATGTATTGAATGCATTCACTCTTGGAAGTTGAGAAATCCATTTCTATTGATTGTATGAATGTATGATGTTGGGAGGCAGGTGCTGAAGATTCCTGCATAAAGGAATAGGGTCCTGCTCTCATTCATTGCTTTCCTTTTCCTGCAGTGTGATTAGAACAAGAGAACAAGTGCTGAAGATTCCTGTTCATGGGAATAGGGTCTTGATCTCTTGAAGTTACTTTTCTTACAGTGTGATTAAGTGTCAGGCATCAGGTGCTGAAGTTCCTACTAAGGAATAGGGTCCTGTTCCTGCTGTGGTTGATTGATTTCTTTCCTTGCAGATTGATCTTCCTTTTTTTGGATTGTAACTGCAACATAGAAATTATTTCTGCTATAACTTAATTGACTTCAGCTTTGATTAAGCAGAGTGTGAATCAGTAGATTTGTGAGATTACTAATTGTGTGGCTTTTTACTACAACATTGTTTCTGCTTTTGAAATTGAGCATATCCAGTGCGTGATTATCTTTGAAATAAAAAGACTTCCTCGGGTTGACAATTTATGTGGAGCTTGAATTGTGAAAGCAATTAAAGCAACCAACATCCATGTATTAATGGTTGTTGATCCAAACAAGGAATTTGAAATTTGCACCAATGCTTGAAAAGAAGGAGTGGGAGTTGTACTTACACAAGATGGAAAATTTGTGACTTACGAGTCTAGGAAACTGAAAGGTCATGAACAACGGTATTCCACATATGATCTAGAGCTGACTACATTAGTGCACACATTGAAGGTATGGATGCACTACTTATTGGGAAAAAAAATTGTATTAAAAACTAATAGCAGTAGTTTGACTAGGTATTTTAAACAAGCTGACTTGAATGCTTGTCAAGCTTGGTGGAACACATTCTTAAGTGAATTTGATTTTTAAATTCAGCATGTTAAGGGAAAAGAAAAATATGTCGCTGATGCTTTAAGTAGAAAATTACACTATGTGTATGAACTCTACTTTAACCACACAAAATTTAAGTTCCGAGAACAAGTGAAGGGGGCTACGGAAAAGGATCTAGAATATTAGTTGGTGTGGAAGAAAATGCAACAAGAAGAAGTGCAAGGAAACCAAACAGAGTACAAGATCAGTGTTGCACAGTTATTGACATTTCGAGGGAAAATTTACATTCCTGATCGATTGAGTTTAAAGGAAATGATCTTAGATGAACATCATCAAAGTTCTTATTCTGGACACATTGGTTACCAAAAGATGTTAACAATAATTAGAAAAGACTAATTTTAACTAGGAATGCGTAAAAATATTGCTGAGTATTTGACTAAATGTTTGAAATGTCAATAGGTCAAGGTGGAGCATCATCACCCAATAGGGATGTTGCAACCTATGCTCGTGCCAAAATGGAAGTGAGAATTTATATCATTAAATTTATCATAGGCCTACCAAAAACAAAGTTACACAATGACTCAATAATTATTGTAGTCTATCAATTGGGCAACACAACTCACTTTATTCCAATGCAGTCAAATTAGAAAACTGTACAGATTGCTGATATTTTTATGACAAAAGTGTTTAGATTCCATAGCATACTAAGGACAATTATCTCACACAAAGATGTAAAATTTACTTCCGCTTTTTGGAAGGCCATATTTACTGGTTTAGGCACACAAATTCAATTCATTATTGCATACCATCCACACACAGATGGTCAAATAGAAAGAGTAAATAATATTTTTGAGGACATGTTGCGGATGTATGTAATGCAACAACCTATGAAGTGGGAAGATTACTTACACCTCGTGGAATTTTCTTATAATAATGGATACCAAGAATCCCTGAGGATGAGTCTGTTTCAAGCATTATATGGTAGGAAATTTCAGACACCCATTAATTGGAGTATCCCAGAATCCAAACTAATGCTTGGGCCTGAAATGTTGGTCAAGATGGAAAGGGAAGTGAAGAAAATCTAACAAAATCTAAAAGCTTCCCAGGATTGTCAGAAAGTGTATGAAGATCAAAAGAGGACCTACCAGGAATTTGAAGTAGGTGATCATGTTTATGTGAGAATTAGACCCAAGAAGATCACCTTAAGGTGGACTGCTTGTGCCAAACTGTCCCACCGGTTTTGTGGACCTTTCCAAATTTTGGAATGACTGGGACCAATGACCTATCAGTTAGCATTAATAGGACATATTTGGGTACTCAATGTGTTTCATGTGTTCCTATTGAAAATATATGTGCATGATCCAAAGCACATAATACATTGGCAGAACATTCAAGTAGAATTTAATTGAAATCTAAGAGTCGTAAGAACATAATTAGTAGTTTGAATAAATTAAATGTTTGTTGGTTGCAGGTCAAACCAGACGACGAATTTCTAGTAGAACCTCAGCGTAATCTTGATCGGAGAGAAATAACACTCTGTAGGCGAGCCATCACCCATGATAAAGTGCAATGGAAGCACTTTGGCCCTGAGGAGTCTACTTGGGAAGATCAAAGGTTCATTCGAGAGGCCTATCCAGAATTAATCACTGAAATGGAGTAAAACACCAAGGATGGTGTTTACCTCGAGTGGGGGAAGATGTAACATCTAGATTTGAGTGTTATGTTATTTTAATTGATACACTTAAACTTGTTTAAGTTAAATTGGCTTAGTGAATACTTTAAGAAAAATTTGAACTAAAGTTTAATTTTTATTTTTAATAAATATTATTTATGGATTGGTTTCCATAAATTGATGGTTAAGTGCCCAAGTTAGCAGAGTGGTTAGATCAAAAATTAATTACCTGACAGTTACCTTTCCTCTTGGAATGAAAAAAAAACCTTGATGAGGAAAAGGTGAGTTGTGCAAGAGGTAAAAAAGACAAAATTATTAGCTAAAAGGTGAGAGTGTCTAGAGATGTTTGGAGCCAGTGGAACTCTGATAAAAAATTGAAATGGGAGAAGAGACTGGATCAAGGTCTTGAGGTCTCTCTCTAGAGAAAAAATTCTAAGAAAACACACTTTTTTGAGGAGCACGAGGGTAGCAGAGGACGCAATAGCCTCTCTCATGGTTGGGAGGAAACCATAAGCTCTGCTTAATTAAGTAGGTATTGTGAACTTGAAAAGGAATAGCATAAGTTTCCTTGTTTTGTTTATAAGTACCTTACTTTTCGAAAGATTTGTCTATGTGAGTACAGTGAGAATGAAACAAATACGGTGTTGAATTAAATTTTAGTAATGTACCTATTAGTTATAAATTATTTAATTCCTGATAAACCGTAAACCCTTATGGATCTAGATTAGAGTTTTACAGTTAGAGAAAATTGTGCCCCTAATTTTCAAGGGAAGGTTTAAATGGTAGAGTTATAATAGTTCAGTTATTAAGTTTGAAAGCTATCAAAGAAAATAAATATTCAATGGAAAAGTTAGTCCCATCCGAAGAGTAAACTCCAAACAGGACAATCTGTTTTCAAGAGAAACAAATGATACACAGATTGAGGGTTTTGGAAATAAACCTCTTTCATCTCAAAAGGTCTGGACACCTGTAGGAGAAATTATTAAAAGAGAAAGAAAGAGGAAAATTTGTTGAATGTAATAAACAAATTGTAACTGTATAATATCAACAAGTAACAAATACGAATATAATTTTTATAGCATAACATGTAATGAGAAGATAGATACACAACAATTTTTCCTGAGGGAACAACATGGCTAAAAAATTAAGGATTCAACTAACTATGGAATATTATATAAACATATCTAGAATTAGGTTCCATATATGTTAACTTCATGGATAAAATTACCAGATTCAAACAACATATAAAGATCAGATTCAAAGGGCGGTAACCCTATCGAACAACCTTGCAAGATTCTACAAAAATGTCCATTAACTAAGAAAAATAAAGTATGACAACATATTGCAAATAACCATGACAATGTATTGCATATATGGTAAAACACAGTAAGGATAAATTACATTAATAGTGAGGAGGCTGTTATGGAACAGACCCAACAAATATTGCAACTCTTCATTCATCATAAGATAAAAAATTAATGCATGAGTCCTTAAATAGTTATAGATTTACCATAATAGATGTTGAACTAGAAATATAAATATGCTCAAAACCCCAAATAGGAAACATATTGTCAACCTAGAATCATCGAGTTCTCAGTTCTACATAACCAGAACTTAAAGAAACTCGATAGAAAACATTAAACTATCTGAAATTCCTCTTAAAACTCTTTTCAGGTCGAAATGGGGCTAGATAGTCTTGACAAAGATAACACTAAAAATAAAGTACTATAACATGCAAGAGGAAAAACATTTAGGCTGGAGGAGGATGAGCTAACAAACTATAGAAGGTAGGGTTGGCGATATTTTACCTACACAACCATAGAGCAATGTCATATAAGAAAACCTTCTCAGGATTCCGAATAAAAATATTACAAAGCCTCACAACCCTGATGCAGAGTATGGGTCCAGATTTACCTCATAACGAAGGTAGACTTGAAAATGATAACCGGCAAGGAAAGAAAGTTGTTGAGAACTGTAGAAAAAAAACAATTAGACGAAAATACTCATGCCCAAGATGAGTCCATTAAACTTGAGAAGTTACCTGAGCTGGTTGAGTGAATTCAAAGTTGAACAACTTATTCTTGAGCATGCGAGACCATTGTGTGGTAACGACCGCACAAAGAAAGAGTGGTAGTATTACACCAATAACAACCAAGCCAACATGGTTTAATTACCGAGGTTAAGCACCTCATCATTGCGGAAAATCCATGGCATAACACCATATATCACTACAAGAAAAAAGGACATTGGCGAGGGGCAAAAAATGTCACCATAAGCTCATTGGTGATGGTCAAAAGAGCCTTTGTCACCAAAAACTGATTTTCACCAAAGGTGGCATCGCTGAAAGTATAGGTGTTGTGGTGACATTCAAGGTTTATCACCAATAATGATTTATAATGACGGATATTGACTGCCACCATTTCATATGAGCAATGGTGATGGACAATAGCATCCATCCCCAAAAAATTGAATGTCACCAAAGGTGGCATCGCTGAAAGTATGTGTTGTGGTGACATTCAAGGCTTGTCACGAATATTGACTATAATGAGGGATAGTGACCGTCACCATTTCATATGAATAGCAACAATTTTTTATGATGGGCCTTTCATGCCCGTCACTATTGGTGCATATATATGGCAACGTTCATTGACTGTTACCATTTAATATTTGTCGAGGGTCAAAAAATGTCATCATAAGCTCATTAGTGACATCAAGGTCTATCACGAATAATGATTATAATGACAAAAAATGACCCTCATCATTTCATGTCAACAACAATGATTTATGGTGACAAAACTTTCATGGTCATCACTATTGATGTGTATATATGGTGGCATTCATTGATCGTCACCATTTCATATTTTGGTGAGGGTCAAAAAATTTCTCCATAAGCTCATTGGTGATGGTTAAAAGAGCCTCTGTCACCAAAAACATATCACCGCCATTCCATATGAATATGAGGACACGAGCTCTTCCATTGAGCTAGCACCCTTTAAATAATTATACTTTTAAAAATTATATCTTGAAACTTTATAGATTGTAAATTCTACAATTTTCAATAAATTAAAGTCTCAACAATATTTTACTAAATAAGCAAAACATCATCGGTAGGTCTCTACCTAATGGTTATGGAAGTTATGAAAAGTGGGTGGAGGGAAAAATAGTTACGTATACGAGACTCAATATGTTTAATTGAATACTTAATTAGAATTGAAATTCTGAAGACATTTATAGCCTAAAAATGACCTATAACACGCAAATGCACCAAATATTGCGAAGGAAATGTCACAAGTGGATAGCATACGGAAGAAGACCATTGATGAAGACAGATGCAATATGTTACAGGTTGAATGAAAGAAAAATATCAAATTTGTTGCTGTTGGGTGACATTTTATAATTGGGACCTTAGTCTCTCCTTTCTCACGTAAATATTCGAATTATAAATTATAAATTTTAGATATCTGAATGATATCTAAACTTCTTTGCAAATGTAATCCAAGGAACCACAGGGGAATATATATATATATATATATATATATATATATATATATATCCCCTTCACATAAAGCGACATGCGATTTGGAATTTCACAAGGTCGCACTCAAAACATGACAACAACCAGCAAATAAAAAATATTGAAACTTATCACAGTAAGAGTAGCTCTTTTTAGCAGTGAACACCAAACAATAATATAGTAATTAGTTCACTTTAAGACTACAAAACATTGGAAAAAAACAATGTGTTGAATTATCTGCCAGTACAAAATGGACTTAATTGTAATGAAGCAAAAGAGTTGATACTAAATCACAAATAAAAATGACCAACAACAATGTAAATTTTGTTTTTTCAAGATCTTTCCAACAGTCCAAACAGAAAATGCCCCCCATCAATGCTTGTAAGTGAATTTATGACCTGGAGAATTTAACATTCCAGTTTTAACCCTTGGATTATAAAATACTAAATCATGTATTCTTTGCAATGCAGTGGTTTATGAGAATTGTGTCAATCCATGAGGGTTGAATTGTAATGACCCCATACTATAGAATGTGAACATGTTTTGCAAATTTTTTTAGCTCAAAGCCCAAGGCAAAGGCCCCACTATTAAATGGTCACGAGTCCAAATGGAAGGCAGGCTAGGTTTTGATGTTATGCTTAACTTCTATAAAACCAAAGTATAAAAAATAATATAATAACATCCAAAAATATTTCTTTAGGAGCAACACAGGAGCTGAATCCAAGAGTGGAAGAGTAAAGGGAATCCTTAGGAAGGTAATATAGGTTACTTAATGTCCAAAAAATGACCAAAATTATGTCAACAAGACTGCTCAATTCATAAGTGGCAGTACAAAGTGGGATTTCAAAGGCCACTCTTATAAAATCAAGAATTAGTGCTACTTAAAAAGATCTAAGCATGACTATCAGAATGCTAAGAAGAATAAATACCAAGATCTAGAGCCAAGTACAAGATAAACCTCAATGCATTGAATGCCTACTGTCAAATAGAGGGTATTCCTCTAAAGTCGAAAGGGAAGCTATCCTACCATCTCAGTCTCTGGATAGAAAGTTAGGTAAACATGGAAAACATGGTCCTCTAAATGGAGCTGATAGAAGGGAGTTGCCTACAAATCTAGCATGATTTATATTGAAACCTCATACGACAACATCACATGGGATTTATTATCAAGGGTTGGGGTTCCTCTTATAACCCAATATATCATTGTTGCCCTGTGTCGCTTGTAAGGGTTCTATCTTTTAACCATGTTATATTAAAATTTATTTCACCTACCCTATTAATCATATGTTCCCAGTCCAAAATCAAAATTTTATATGGAAGACACATGATCCTCATGCATGGGAGACATAGCATATACTTTTTCTTGGAGAGGTTCTTTCCTTGTCCTTATTACATTTTTCCTCATGCAGAGAGAACACATGCCTCCATAGCTGGAATTCCATATAACCAACCCAAGAAGCAAGGGATCTTGAAAGATGTGTGAGTTTGTGTCAAACTAGAGGGGTTGTGGTAGAAGTGGAAAGGAAGGCATTGTGTTTGAAGAGAGAGTTGTAGAGTAAGCAACATGGAATCTCTTTACTCACTTATTTAAATCAATGTTAACTGAAAATGAGCTAAGGTATCTTTGAAATAACATTATCCACTTATTTGATTCATCATTGAAATGAACCAAGGTATATGAATTTCAGGGATTCCCAAAGAGCAACCAATATCTCAAATTCTTTATGCCAACATTGTGAAACTAGAGGGGATGGATTCAATGGAGATCATAACCTTGTGTTGTGTTTTTCTAAGTGGAAGAGGTTTTTCATTGTTTGAACGTTGGGTGAGATACATAAATAAGATTTCAATGAGGAAAAGAATTGTTGGTGTCTGGTTGTGGCTATATTTTTTAGTATTGTCGGTTGGGATGGAGGAGAAATAAATCCAATAACCATCCTTTGTCCCTGTGGTCTCATAACCCAGTTTGGGGGTGGCATTTACAAAATATTCCTATGGTTGGCTTTTGATCACTCATTTGTCACCAATTTGATGGATATATTCATGGCAAAGCTGAGGGATTATTATCATTCTCATGCCAGTTTGTCAGCAAATAATACCAGTAGACCTCGACGGGGATATTTTTTCTTTTAGCATCATTGCCAAACCCATCCCTTTGCCTTTAAAAAATTTACCTGCAACCATTATGAAGTAAAATAATAAGTCGTGTCACTGGATGGTGTAAAAAGTAGAATTTTGGAAACAATTGTAGAACCATATGACAGTATATGGGTCAATGGTTCAATTCTATGTTATCCTTGAAGACTTGTGTTTGTATTTGCTAAAAAACTATATACATCCTCACACAAAATTTTAGCAAAATCCTACGAATATTTAATGATTAGATGCCTATAGGTTCATGAAGATTCATATTAGAGATTGGAAGAATATTTGATCTTCCATAACCAAAATGGAAAAAAAAATATCAAGGACAAAATAACAACAATAAAATATATTATATCTAGACAGTGTCAATGTAGAACTAACCTACTTCATAATTTAAGTATTTAGTAACTCTAATTGCCTTCATTTTCCACAGGATCTTCAATATATAATTATTGGGTGTGTTGTTAAAGCACTCCTAGATGTTAAGTCACTAGTTCAATTCCCAACCCTATTTGGGTGTTATTCTTGTACATGACTATGATGTAGCCTCACACATGTAAAACTCACAAAATATAAAAAATATTCATCAAAATCCAATTTTCACCTATTCCAAGGACTGTAGAAGGAGATATGACCTGTGTAACAAAGACGGAATGGTCTAAGATTCCAACTATAAAATTACATCAAAATAAAATAGATAAAAACAAACTAGATGCCATTTCACATGCATGATGATGACAGTACATATAAAATGAAGGAACTGTAGTCTATAAATGACACATCATCACTAATATTCAAAAAAAAGACAAGAAAATTTGGGTAGCAAAGAAACCATAAGAGGTTGTGTTCAAATTAACCTTATTATTTATATGGACAAGTATAAAGCAAGAACCGGAAATCCTTTGAAAGAATAAATTAATTATAATATCCCTTGTGATATGTGATATTTATGTTAAAGGAGATGAACAAATAATTCAAAAACTAAATTCAGTCCTTCAAAGATGACCAAGATCCCAGAAGTCTATGAAACCCTCGGCTATGACAAGGAATAAAAAATAATTGAGGTGAAGAGACAGATGGTGTTTCTAGGAAAATTTTCAGTCATAGGTCCACAGTTTCTGCGGATATTATTTTTCTGGACTATAATATTTGTCTTCATGGATATCCTATATGAAACATACTTTAGTGGATACTTTCAATTCTCCACCAAAAATCCCCTTTTCCTTGTGGAATTTTGTTGGTACTTACTACTAGTACACTAGTGTTTTGAGGAGGTTCTAACTTCACACAATCCACATTCAACTTTAAGGGGGGAAGGTCCAATATTATGGAATAATCATTTCTCTTCCTTCCCTCCTCTCTATATTTAGGGAGGATATTGTGCATAGGTAAAACCCGATGTTTAGATGGGTATTCATTAAAATTATCACTTCTTTTCACTGTTTGACTTCTGAAAATTGGAGAAGTGATTATGAGCTTGAAAGGAAGCCTAAAGAAAATGATTTTTATAGAAATGATATGTTTTCAAGTGGTGCATTTCATTCTCAAGGGAGAATGGAATCTAATGCATATATAATAGCATTACCCCCAAGATGCATTAACAGGGATACTAAAGACAATATATCAAAAACTTTGGATGGTAACTTGAAAAAAAGAGTAGCAAATGATCTCAAGGTTTTTTCTCCACACCTCTTTCAAAATAATGATTGTATAAGGAAAGACAGAATCTGTTATGAAGAAGCATAGAAAAGCTCACTAATTGATGATAAGGATCATTCAAATTCTCGCTTTGAATCACATTATCACCGAAAATGTCCAGCAGGGGAAATGGACAGGTAAAAAAAACACAAGTTAAAAGGCATTAAGAGGTGCATTCATGGAGAGTGAGGAGAGAATTGTGAATATTTATCAGTTTAGTTGCTTTGAACTATGGCAGTCATAGTGGGATTAGTAATAAATATTTCACAGTTTCACAAAAGACTAGACTTCAAGTAGGAAGTGGTAAATAAAAAGTCAATGATATTCCCAAAAAGGGTTGCGGGTTTCCTTGGAATTGGTCCATAATACATGATAGAGGAAAACATATATTGGATTTGGCAAGTAGGATCCTCTCATGTGGGCTTTCAAATTCGGCCACACCAAAAATTGAAGGGCTTGCATCACAAAGTTATTACAGTTCTCAAAGGGTGTTTTCTACTACATTAGAAACATCTAATCATTTTATTTCTTCTTTAGATTTTGATTCTGAGTTGCTTCCCCTACTAATGGAGCCAAGTGGAGGAAAGTCAGCTAACAGTGGTGAGGTATAAATTCTAGGTGTTTGAGCAGCTAGAGATTCAGCTTGTTTTCGTATATGAGTGGGATGTTGAAATCCATGAGCATTTCTAGCATTTGAAATTGAAGAAATGGCATAAGATTTCTTCTCAGCATCTTCTATGTGAGGTGAAGGAAGTGGGAGAGTAGAGGTGAGGGAGCCATAAATGATGAGGTTGTAGGATGCACAGGAGCTACAACTTTGGAAACCTAAAGTGAAGACGCTACTGTACTTTGATGATCTATCCGTGGAAAGGAATGTTGAAAAACAGGTGGAGAAACAACCTGGAGAGGTTGAGGTGGAGAAATAGAAAGTATCGATCCTGTCTTAAGATGGTACTATTGTTTTTCATTAATTGAATGTTGACTTAACTGATGGCATTGCAACATAAATTCTTATTTATTAGAAGACTAATTTTTCCTCCAGTCATTATTCAACTCATTAATTTGTTGAAGTTGTGGCATTTGTTGTTCCTGAAACTCTACCTATAATTGAACAACTTGTTGCTACTTCTGTTACTGTTGTTGCTAGTTTTTTTGTTGCCGTAGTTGTAAGGGGTGTTGAATATGTCATTGCCGCTACATCTTTACTTATGTTTGTAGCATTTCTTGCTGATTCAAAGCATGGTGGTGATGTTGTAGGGTAATTATATTATTTTTCCATAAAGGATTGATCCTAGTCTGCTGTATGGAGTTAATACTATTCTTCAGAAAAAGAGAATTATTCTGCTAAAGAGAAGTAATATTATTATTTTGAATATGGTTAACTAAACTCTGCTATAAGGTAGCTACACTAGTTCCTTGCATTAAAATTATATTGGAAGCAGACTGCAATGTAATACGAACATTTTGTTCTGATGTTTGTACACTAGATTTTTGTAAAGGCATGGAACCATGTTGAATGGGTGTCACAATTTTTTATTGCATTGAAGTAACAGAAGGCTGTAAATTCATCTGTTGGATTTTATTAACATGATTTTCTTGTTCCTGCATCTGAGATAACTTAGTTTGTGGTTGCTGCTGCATAAATTGCACTTGGATGACAGCCTGATTTGCAAGTTATTACTTTCCATGTTGTTGTTGTGGAGAAGATTCTTAAATGAGTTCAGAATGGGATGAATTTTCTTCTCAAAAGAATCAACCTTATCCTCCTTAAACCATGATGGAATGTTGCTCTTCAATACTTGAATATATTGCATCATACATGAAATGTTTGTCTGTAGTGCTTAATATTTTTAGATTGAACAAGTGTCGTGGGCTAATAAAACAACAACTCTATGAGCATTTAGGCCAAAGTTAACTAAAATACCAAACTGTCATGACCACTGATATTCATTTTGTATACATGAAAATTTGAAAATAGTTTTATTTTCATTAATGGTGGCTACATGGATTTAATTTCCAAAACAACCCGAACCTATTCTTGCAATCTCATAAGAATAATTCACTCTATGCTTTGAAGTTTCCATATCTCACTTGTAATATATTCATAATTCCACCATGTTATTTTATAAATTTGACAAAGGTAAAAGCAGCTAGAAGTTAGAACTAAGGAAGGAAAGGAACACACCTCTTGAAATTTCGTTGAAAGTTTTATAAATAATTCTTTTATCTTTGGATAATACATCTCATTCAGGTTTTGTAGCTGCATTAAGAACTTAACAATTATCACTTTTTTTGTTCCTGAGACACCAAAGATTTTTCAAAGCTTCCAATCTCAAGAGAATCTACATAGACACTCTAGACCCTTGAGAGCTAATTGGATATGTTGGTTCCCCTCACTTATGTAAGGAAGAGTATTCTATATAATAATAGTTTGGCTTGATATTGCAAAGTTATTATTGTAGTAATTATTGCTCAAAAAATAAATATAATATGCATCTAAAAAAAAACATTTATCAAGGTATTTCAGATTGAAATAGAGGGAAAAAAAGGCATATAGTACAGGTATGTCAAGGAATCTCTTAATGAGTTGTCATATTGATTCATAATTGTGAAAAATTAAATGTTAAATATGACATGGCATATTTCCCAATTAGACGAAACTCCAATACTGTTTAATGCGTTGTTGTATTTATTCATAATTGTGAACAATTAAATGGTAAATATGACAAGGCATATTTCCTAATCACAAGAAGCTCCAATACTCTTTAGAGAAAGAGAACTTAGGCTAACATATAGAATATTGATAATTGTGAAAGAATTGAGATACATAGACAATGACCAATGCAAAGGAAGTCCCAAAAAATTGTAAATTTGAAGAAAAAATAGAATGTGACCCATCTTACCCTTTGATAACCCTTTTCCTTCCTTTCAAAAACAAATTATTGTCCAGTTTGGACTGACAAATCCATTGATGCTAGACAACCTACATTTAGCCCATATAAGGAGACAGAACATTTTTATTAATCTGAAATATTAGAAGAATATCCAAATGTATCTTTCATCTATGCTTAGATGAAGTCAAATACACACAATAGATACAGTGTGGAAATGATAGATAATCATCATTGATGTTTAATAAATCCTTAACCACAATCCAAATGGGATAAGGTATATAAAATGTAAATGAAAGAGAGTGTATTTACTAGAAGACACCTTCGAGAGCGCTCGTTGTTGTAAGAGTTGCTTTTGTTGTACAATAGAAATATGTTGTTTCTGCTAAAAAGAAATCACCATCTGTTTAGAGCCTTTGCTACAGCTCTTATTGTGTTGGATTTGATTGTTGTAGCAATGGTTTTTTTTGCTTCAGGCATTGGGACTGAGATTTGGTTTGGGAAAGATGATGCTCCTGTTGTGATTGTTGTTGCAACTGTCGGGATTGTGATTGTAACAATGATGATGATGAATGTTCTGTTTTTTTATGTTTGGATTGCAAAATTTGTTGAAATTGACTTTGTTGTTGGTGCATATTTGAAACATTATTTTCCCAACCCAAAAGTTGTTGGTGTTGTTATTATGGTGGTAGAATTGATTACTGAGCCATAGAAGCCTATTGTTGCTATAGTTTAACAGATTGTTGTGATCACTGTTGCCTAAGGACAAATTTTTTATGTTACTAATGTTGTAAAGTGTAACTAGGATTAGTCTTCATATTTACTATGTAATTATGTATTTATGTAATGAAGAAGACAAAGATTAATAATATATATTTTTGGTATTCTTGCTTCATGGGTTTCCAGATCAAGATTTTATTATAGGTCAAAATACTTCCTCTTGATGTCTTCTAGGGATTTGTTTTCTGGTCATAAATGTACTAATTAAAGAGTCATGTTTATGAAGAGTCAAAAACACACTTGTATGCCTCAAGACCTTGTCACGCAAGCCTTGGAGTCATGCCACATATGTTCTCAAGATCTACGTTAAATATCCTCTTCAATTTGGCTAGAAGATCTCCAAGTTAGTAGTGAAGTCGACTCAGAAGCAGGCCCTCATGTTAGCCTGAAGAAAGTATGTCCACATGTATATATAAGATATGTATGCGCTTCATTTGTGGAGAAGAAATTTGAACAAGTCTCTGTGAACTTCGATGAAATATATCTAATATAAGTGCAAATAAGGGGAGACAGAACTTTAGATAACTCTGAGTAAGTTTCAGTGTTATTTGGACTGCATTAAAGGGAAATAGAGATGTGAAGAAGGGATTATGTTTAATGTTGAGGAAATCTAGAAGAAATAGTGTGGATAATTACCTCAAGAAAAGCTAAGTATACAGACTGAGAAATCCAGAAAGGAATCACAGATTGTGTGGGCTTCAATATATACATATAGTTTCGGATTTCTCTGGACTGTAATATCAAGCGAACATCAGGAGACAGAATGTGAAATATATTGGGATAAATTTGATATGATAGATACCATAGCAAAGAGAAGGAATCATACTCTGTTTCAGAATTTCTTTCTAGTATTGCAGCTGATGTTGATAAAGAAGCTGATGTTTTTGGGACGGTGACTGGGAAAATTTCCTTGCAAGGTATTAAACACTATCAATTTCCATGATATTCTAGTGGAAATTCCATGTATTCAACAGCATCGCAAAAAAAATTTCCTTCCCTTGTGATTCCCAGCAAAAGGCATCTCAAAATTGTTTCCATAGCAACAAGACCAAAATAAAAATCAGAAAATTCTACCTGCATTATCTTCAACACACCCACAGATTGGAAATATATGTTGCTATGTCCTTACACAGAACTCCATTAGCTCCACTAACATGAAATGTGGAAACTTCAAACGTTTCAACCAGTCAACTCATTTGCCCAGTTTGGTAAGCCAAGAAAAAATTTTGGTCCATTAGCTCGATGTAACGTTACTTGTGGAAACTATAATAGTTTCAAAAAATCAACTCATTTAACCAGTTTTTAAACCAAGTAAAAATTTTGGTCAAACTCACCAACTTCACAAAATTCAAGTATTTTGACCAGGACTAACTGAGTCTTGCAAGTTCCACCTGTTGACTCAGCTGGCGGCACTATCATTCAAACGATTCATTTTTTCATTGATTGGCTTGTTTATTTGTTGTTTTGCAATAAGAAAGACAATTTTCATCTAAGATGGTTTGCATGGTTTGAAGTGCTCCAAATAGTACTATGTTGATACCTCTTCTAGACTCTACAATCATTTTCAATTTACGATGAGGAAATTTCAGTAACAATATTGGGAAGGGAGGATAAATACAACCTCCCACAGAAATTACCGAATCCAAGTGGTAAAATCAACTTCATCAACTATTTTGTATTGTGAATGTGGCTTCAATTAGAGAGAAAATCGAACACCCCCTGTAACACCCCCAATTCATGTGATTGAATTTCAAAGTTAGATACTTGAACTTTAATCCTAAGGGGAGTAGACCCCAAAGGATAATTATTTTGTGAATGTAATTAAATATTTAAATGAGGAAATGAATAAAATAATGTGGTGTAGATTGACCAAAATGAGATGATGAGATCACTTGCTAAATCCATGAAGATGGATGAGGCAAATATTTCCCCACAATCTTTCAAAAAAATCCTTGAAAGAAAGTAAGTTTTAAATTTAGATTTTTGAGGAAAAATCTGAATTCCCCCAATGATGAGGAAAGTAGTTGGGAAGAGGTAAAAAGCTGGAAAAGCTGAGGAAAAGCATAAAACAGCTTTAAAGTATCCCTAAGTTGGGAAGCCTAGGCAAACAGGAAGAAAAGCATCCTGAGATTCTGGACGCAGAATCAGAAACATCTTTTGGGGAACAATAGCTTAAATAAGCTGCTCTTGTACAGATTAGAGGTTGATCTATTCTAGGAGGTGATCTTAGCTTGAGGGTGAGTTCTGGGAGACAGAAGGACTCTAAGGTTGGGTGGTTGGTCGACTGCATGAATGGTATGTCTCTGAGTTAAATTGTCTTCCTCCTTGTTATGGTATGAATTGGCTACATATAAAAACAAATTTTATTTCTAAGGTATTAAATTTATTAGTCTACATTTAACAGAATTAATCATAAGGCAGTAACCTGATAATTCTGTATGGTTGTAGAGAAAAATCCTGTAAAGTAGAATCCAACAGAAAGTCTAAACCAAGGGTGGTTTAAATCTGAGGATACTTAGTTCTTCCCAGGAGAAAATTTGTGAATTAGCTTTAATCTGCTTCTGTTTCCTAGCATGATTCTAATATATACCTACAGGAGAGAGAAATTGAACTTCCTATATTATAATGAAAAATAGTAGGAACTAAATTGAAACTTATACTATGCATGAAAGAATAGAAGGAGAGACTCTGTAAACTGACCTCAGGGTCAGCAGATCATTCAAATATAATCTAGAGAAGTTAATTGTCAAACAACAAAGGTTTCATGTAAGCCACACTTACTATAGCAGAGGAAAGGAGCTAAATATTTACAAAAAAAGATTTAACATAGACAATTGCCTTATGAAACCACTCTAATATTATAGCACATAAAGTAAATACATAGAGTGCAGAATTCATTATTTAATAGTTGTGAAGTAAAGAGCAGAGAGTTGAATTATTTCCAACAGTATACACATTAACAGTTAATGTAACTACTATTTTCCTTGACCAGGAGAAAAAGGGAATGAATCCAAAACACATGACCAGCTCTACAGAAATACCTACCATCAGATATCTAGGTAGGCCAGAGCTGTAAATAGATATAGGAAAATGAGAAGAAGATTCCATTAGAAATATATAACCTTGGAAAATAAGGAGAATATTAGTCCTAGTACTTCATACATATTAACTATATGTGTATAAATGAGAATGGACTCGCAATTCCATGCATGCCATTTATATGCATAGATAGACAATTGGGAAATAAGTTCAGTGGGAAACTGTAACTATGATACTGATACAAGTGTAGAGATATCTAGCCACAGAAAATATTGAACAAAATACATCAGAAGAAAAGATAAAATTTAATATGACTTCCCAGAAATTCTGATGAATGTAACTGAGGAATCTGGTACATATTAAACAACACTAGTGCTACAGAGAACCACATAACATACACTTACTGTGCTAACAAGCAAACTAAACAAAGAAAAATTCCATGGTATTAAATCATATACACGACTTAGACAGTCCATATAAAGTTACACTGTAGCGTTGTTATAGCGAATTCACCATCAGAAAATAAGGAATACACATATGTATGTCCAAAAATATCATAATACATGCTGAGCCTATCAGGCTAGGGTTTGAGAATCGAAACCCTTATCTCAATAAAACAAATTTAAAAGAGCGCCACATAGGAATGACACAGATTAACAACACGACTCTGACAGAGTCTCGTTCCTCAAAGAACACTGAGTAAAGTCATAAGGGAGAAATGATTCGACGTCTGATGAAACAACTCAATAGGAGAGGGAGAGTATTCCCATAGGCATACCAACCTGAAACGTCAAGAAGGCCGAGGTTAATATCCATAACTTCGAAAAGTCTCATTACTGCTTTCATAAGCATACAAACGAATCTTCGATTACCTATGGAAAAATCAAGCCAAGATGGGAATTAGTAAATAGCGCCATCGTTGGAAAACGAGCGAATGGAGAAATTTCTCAAAACAAAACAATAAACAAAGCAACCGAGGCGTTACCTCTGAAACAAAAATCTCAGGTCCTACGAGCCTCTGAAATCGAAAATTATAAACAGATTAAGGATTAATGTGAAACTCCATAGAATAATAAAAGGAGGAAGTAGATGTGTATGTATAACCAGGATGAACAACTAACCTCATAACGACCGAATGAATGGAAGTCGTTGCCTGAAGTGACGTGAAACACGTAAATTGGGACGCTACACAGCATTCATAACATAAACTAGTTAGCATTCCATGGAATCGACAGAGGAATATAGTCGCAATTAAACCAGAAAGGAAATATGACGCAAATTTTGCACAGAGGGCATCATACAAAAGCCAAAACGATACACATTTAGCTGATGAATGTACGCTGACTTCCTCAGAACCGAAGTTTGACTAGTTGTGCGCAACAACCTTTATTTTTAAATCATACGGTGGAGAAAAATGAATGCATAAACAATTACCTGGTATGGTCGCAGAGGAGAAGGCATGCCAGAACTCTCTTCTTCGTGAACTAAAGACAGTAAGCCTTCTGAGGAGGAAGAACCTTGCAAACGAAGAGCTACAACAACAAACAATTAACGTGGAAAACTGTCTCTACCCAAAATCAAAGGCTTATATAATTCCTCGACAGACCCAGGAACCCTAATATGAAAGGATCGCCATCGTCCACTTGGAAAAATCGTAAGAGCCAAGCCACGGGTTGAGAGGTTGGTAAGTGACATTAACACTGTCGTATAACATTAATGGTGTTCAGATCCGGATTAAATGCAAGGCGTCCTGTTCGCATACAATTGAGAACCGAGTAAGCCAAGTAAGCCACATCGACGTGGATCCTCCACATGAACGACCAAAGGGATAAACCATACAAAGCCACCATATTTATCATATCATCTGACGTGGAGAAGGTTTACCTCGTAGCCACGAACACAGAAACTCGAGTCGAATGGGGTTACACGCGTGACGTGTAGATTGAGCACGAAATCAAGTTTCATATCTGAAAATTTGATTAGAAATCTTATGTACAATGATATGTTGTCATATCAACGCAGAAGTGAATATTAATGCCACCTCATCTGACCGCCGATGCCTAAAAGAGTCGGTCTCATAATAATATGTACATTGCATTTTATAAAAAAAATCAATACCCAAGGTCTATACAATTACTTGATGGAAAAGTCGTGGCTATGCATAGTTGAAAAGGGTTGGGAATGCTCGTAGGCATAACCCATTCCCAAACATCATATATCATGCATGCGAAGGGTTAATTATAGGTTTAATTATAAGTGATATAGGTGACATCCAAGCAAAGGTTAAGTCTAGATGATATGTGACACCCCTATAGAGAATTAAATCATATGCAAATTCTCCATACTTGGAGCTAGAATAACATAAGATAAGAAGAAGTAATAGAGGGTTTATTGGAGTTTTGATGTTATGATGAAAAGTATCATGGTTAGAGAATTAAGATTTCATAATAAACCTATGCTTAAAAGCCTGAATTCTTGAAGGATTTTTTTTTTTTTTGTTGTGAAATTTGGAGGTTTGACAAATGGTATCAGAGCCCAAGTTATAAAACTGGGCTGGTGACATTGTGCTCACGGTTGCTGTGTACTCACTGTATAATTTTATTGTTGTGACAAAAATTTTGTTTTCTTTTCACTGACCTGTGCTATGTAGTGTACAGTGGGGTGATAGAATGGAAGAAGGTGACGAACTTTATGTCGATCTGCGTGATGAGGAAAATGCACAAGATCCCAATGCAGCCATGATGGCTATGTTGTGGGAATTGAAACAAGAATTGGCTGAGATAAAAATCCAGAATGACAGATTGTCATTAGCCAGTGAGGAGCAGGAAAAGCTCATCAGGGAATTAACTTCACGGAACATCCAGGAAGGCGAAGGTTCTGGAAAGAGGAAAACTGATGAATCTGATGAGGAAGATGCTATTAGGCATCAGAATAAACAGAAAAAGGAATTACAAGGGGAATTCCGGAAAATAAAACCTCCCTCCTATGATGGGGAGAAGGAGGAAGATGCTGAAGCCTGGTTGTTGAATATGATTAAGTATTTCCAGGTTTATGAATATGAAAGCAATCTGAAGGCCAGATTAGCTGTCTACCAACTACAAGGTAAGGATACCTTGTGGTGGGAGGAGACAAAGATGGTGCATGCCATTGATCAAAAGATAGTTACTTGGGAAGATTTCCAGGCTAAATTCAAGAATCGCTACTTGAATGAGCGTTACTATGATGACAAAGCAAAGGAATTTCATGAGCTTAGATTGGGACAGCTCACTATCGATGAGTTTGTTACTCAATTTACCAATCTACTGAGATATGTACCCTACATAAGGGAAGAAAAGGAAAAAGTACAGAGGTTTCTGAATTGTTTGCCTGCTGTATACAAAGAGAAAATTGAGTTTGACAACCCAAAAACAATGGACGAAGCTGTTAGAAAAGCCAGATTATGTTACCAACCGTTCAAAGGAAAAACTGAACAAGGGAAAAGTTGGGTAAATAAGAATGAGTTCAAAGGGAGGAAATAGAAACCAGCCTATTTGAAGAATTTTGGCAGAGATCATCAGTGGAAAAGGTTTAATAAACCCAAAGAAAGTCAAACTGCCCAGTCCCAAGTGGCTTCAAAACAAATAGATGGAGACAGTAAAAAGGAGGGGATAGTCAGAATGAAGGAGCCCTTGAAATGTTGGGGCTGTGGAGAACCCCATCTTTTGAGGGACTGCCCTCATCGAAACATTCATATGCTCATGAGAGATCGAGAAGTGACAACAGTAAATGATATAGCCAGAAATATACCAACTATCAGTGCAGCCCTGGAAAATCGGCAAGCAGAACATCAAGTAACCATGGTGGAAATGGAGGGTAAGATTTCTGACCTATCTGTTACTGTTCTGATTGATCCAGGTGCTTCGTTGAGTTACATTAGTCCAAATATTGTAGAAAAATGTAACTTAAAAACTGAAAAATTTCAACAGTCATGGTTGGTACAGCTGGCCACTGGAACTAAAAGAAAGGTAACACATAAACTGCCCAGAACAGAAATCCAATTAAATGAGTTTCAAACAGAAGTGAATTTGAACATTCTGCCCTTAGGGTCATATGATCTACTGATAGGAATGGACTGGCTGGAAAAGAAGAAATCCCTGATGAATTGCTAGGATAAGACTTTTCATTGTGTAGATGAGGAAGGGAAACCTTTTATTCTCAAAGGGAAACAAAAACCTATTTCCGTAAGACAAATTTTAGCATTGCAATTAAAAAGAACAGCTAGAAAAGGACACCAAGTTTATGCAGTGCATGTGGAAGAAACAGAGAGGAAAACTGAAGAAGAATTACTGGATGCTGTACGAGTAATAAGAGAATTCAAGGAAGTTTTTCCAAAGGAAATCCCTCATCTTCCCCCCAAAAGAGAGATTGATTTCTCAATCGATCTGGTGCCGGGAGCAACACCTGTATCCCGAGCGCCTTATCAAATGAGTCCTCCTGAACTTATGGAACTGAAAATGCAATTACAAGAACTGCTAGATAAAGGGTATATCAGACCGAGCATGTCTCCTTGGGGAGCACCGGTGCTGTTCGTGAAAAAGAAGGAAAGAACTTTCTGGATGTGCATTGATTATCATCAACTGAATAAGTTGACCATTAAAAATAGATATCCTTTGCCTAGAATTGATGATCTTTTTGATCAAGTGAGAGGAGCTTCAGTATTTTCGAAAATTGACTTAAGAACTGGTTATCACCAGCTTAGAATTAAAGAAGAAGACATCAGCAAAACAGCCTTTCGAACCAGGTATGGTCACTACGAATTTGTAGTCCTACCTTTTGGTTTGAAAAATGCCCTTGCCACATTCATGTGCCTAATGAATAGTGTGTTAAACAAGTACTTGGATAAATTTGTCCTTGTGTTCATAGATGATATCTTAGTTTACTCAAAAAGTGAGGAGGAGCATAAAGAACACCTGAGGATAGTATTGCAAACTCTAAAGGAAATCAGCTATACGCCAAATTTAGCAAATGTGAGTTCTATAAAGACAAGATCCAATACTTGGGTCATATTATTTCTTAACAAGGCCTTGTTGTTGACCCTGAAAAGATAAAGGCTATAAAAGAATGGCCTGTACTAGCTGATGTTTCAGCAGTGAGATCATTCATGGCGATTGCAGGCTATTATCACAGATTTGTAGAGAGGTTTTTTGCCATAGCACATCCCATCACATCCTTACAAAGGAAAGGTGTCAAGTTTGAATGGACCGAAAAATGTCAAAACAATTTTGACCAATTAAAACTGAAACTCACTACAGCCCCTATACTGAAGATTGCAGATCCTGATAAGGAATTTGTGGTATGTACGGATGCCTGTAGAGAAGGATTGGGAGGAGTTCTTTTGCAGGAAAATTCAGTTATTGCCTATGAATCTAGGAAACTGAAGATACATGAACAGAATTATAGTGCCTATGATTTAGAATTAGCAGCTGTTATTCATGCTTTGAAAAAGTGGTGGCACTATCTTCTTGGAAAAAATTTTACATTGATGACTGATCATATTAGTCTCAAATATTTCTTTTCCCAAACTTATTTGAATGCCAGAGAAGCCAGATGACTGTCCTTTTTAAGTGAATTTGATATGGATATAAAACATATTAGGGGGGAAGAAAATAAAGTTGCTGATGCATTGAGAAGAAATGCTTGTCAGAATATCAATAATATTGGAAGTAGTGCTCAGATCAATGTAGAAGATTTGGTGAATAAGGCAGCAAACCAAGACCCAATTTATGAAACCCTTCTGGTGTAATTACAGAAAAAGGAGAAAATTGATTTCACTCAAAACCAAAAAGGGCTGATCTGTTATAAAAACAGATTGTATATTCCCAATGTAGAGTCCTTAAAAAGGGAAATTTTGGATGAGTACCACAAACAACCATATGCAGGACATCCAGGATATCAGAAAATGTTAACAGCCCTGAAAAAGAAGTTGTTCTGGCCAGGAATGAAGAGAGATGTAGCAGAATATTTAAGTAGATGCATGGAATGTCAACTAGTCAAAGTTGAACATCAGCATCCTGCCGGACTTTTAAACCCTTTACCCATTGCAGAATGGAAATGGGACACAGTTTCCATGGATTTCATAACAGGGTTACCTAAAACCAAATACCAGCATGATTCTGTAATGGTAGTAGTAAACAGTCTAAGCAAAGCTGCTCACTTTATACCAATGAAATCCACCTTTGGGACAGCTCAAGTAGCGAATGTGTTCCTGAAGAAGGTAGTAAGGCTCCATGGGGTTCCGAAGGAGATTGTTTCTGATAGGGATGCTAAGTTTAAAGCAGCCTTTTGGAAAGGGCTGTTTGGAGGTATGGGCACAAAATTGAATTTTAGCACTGCTTACCACCCTCAGACCGATGTTCAAATGGAAAGAACTAATCAAATTTTGGAGGACATGCTGAGAATGTATGTGATGGATAGACCCTCAAAGTGGGAAGATTACTTTCATTTAGCTGAATTTTCCTATAATAACAGCTACCAATCCTCCATCAAAATGAGTCCGTTTGAGGCACTGTATGGAAGGAAGTGTCGTACTCCTTTGAGCTGGAGTCAGCCAAAAGATAAACTAATGTTGGAACCAGATGCTTTACAAGAGATGGAAAGAATTGTCTAACAGATACAAAGAAATATCAAGACAGCACAAGATCGCCAGAAAAATTATGTTGATAAGAAAAGAGTGCACAGAGAATTTAAAGTGGTGGAGCATGTGTATTTGCGTATTAAACCCAAAAAGAGCACCCTTTATGCTGGGAGTTGTGCAAAACTGGGCCCTAGATACTGTGGTCCTTTTGAAGTATTAGAAAGGGTGGGACCAGTGGCTTACAAGCTGGCCTTACCACCCCATGTTAGAGTTCATGACGTATTTCATGTTTCATTGTTAAAAAGATATGTGCATGATGCTTCTCACATAGTTGATTGGAATGTTGTACAGGTGGAACCAGAAGGGGAGTTTCTACCAGAACCGCTTCAAATATTGGAGCGGGAAGAAATTGAATTGAGAAGCAGAACAGTAGCAAGAGTAAAGGTGCAGTGGAAGCACTTTAATGCTGAAGAAGCTACCTAGGAACGAGAAACTGAAATGATGGAAAAATATCCATTTTTATTTGCAAAATGAACTCTAGTAGTTGAATAACAACACCGAGGACGGTGTTTATTTTTAGAGGGGGAATATGTAACACCCCCAATTCATGTGATTGAATTTCAAAGTTAGATACTTGAACTTTAATCCTAAGGGGAGTGGACCCCAAAGGATAATTATTTTGTGAATGTAATTAAATATTTAAATGAGGAAATGAATAAAATAATGTGGTGCAGATTGACCAAAATGAGATGATGAGATCACTTGCTAAATCCATGAGGATGGATGAGGCAAATATTTCCCCACAATCTTTCAAAAAAATCCTTGAAAGAAAGTAAGTTTTAAATTTAGATTTTTGAGGAAAAATATGAATTCCCCCAATGATGAGGAAAGTAGTTGGGAAGAGGTAAAAGGTTGGAAAAGCTGAGGAAAAGCATAAAATAGCTTTAAAGAATCCCTAAATTGGGAAGCCTAGGCAAACAGGAAGAAAAGTATCCTGAGATTCTGGATGCAGAATTAGAAACATGCTTTGCGGAACAATAGCTTAAATAAGCTGCTCTTGTACAGATTAGAGGTTGATCTGTTCTAGGAGGTGATCTTAGCTCGAGGGTGAGTTCTAAGAGACAGAAGGACTCTAAGGTTGGGAGGTTGGTTGACTGCATGAGTGGTATGTCTCTGAGTTAAATTGTCTTCCTGCTTGTTATGGTATGAATTGGCTACATATAAAAACAAATTTTATTTCTAAGGTATTAAATTTATTAGTCTACATTTAACATAATTAATCATAAGGCAGTAACCTGATAATTCTGTATGGTTGTAGAGAAAAATCCTGTAAAGTAGAATCCAACAGAAAGTCTAAACCAAGGTTGGTTTAAATCTGAGGATACTTAGTTCTTCCCAAGAGAAAATTTGTGAATTAGCTTTAATCTGCTTCTGTTTCCTAGCATGATTCTAATATATACCTACAGGAGAGAGAAATTGAACTTCCTATATTATACTGAAAAATAGTAGGAACTGAATTGAAAATTATATTGTGCATGAAAGAATAGAAGGAGAGACTCTGTAAACTGACCTCAGGGTCAGCAGATCATTCAAATATAATCCAAAGAAGTTAATTGTCAAACAACAAAGGTTGCATGTAAGCCACACTTACTATAGCAGAGGAAAGGAGCTAAATATTTACAAAAAAAGATTTAACATAGACAGTTTCCTTATGAAACCACTCTAATATTATAGCACAGAAAGTAAATACACAGAGTGCAGAATTCATTATTTAATAGTTGTGAAGTAAAGAGCAGAGAGTTGAATTATTTCCAACAGTATACACATTAACAGTTAATGTAACTACTATTTTCCTTGACCAAGAGGAAAAGGGAATGAATCCCAAACACATGACCAGCTCTACAGAAATACCTACCATCAGATATCTAGGTAGGCAAGAGCTGTAAATAGATATAGGAAAATGAGAAGAAGATTCCATTAGAAATATATAACCTTGGAAAATAAGGAGAATATTAGTCCTGGTACTTCATACATATTAACTATATGTGTATAAATGAGAATGGACTCGCAATTCCGTGCATGCCATTTATATGCATAGACAGACAATTGGAAAATAAGTTCAGTGGAAAACTGTAACTATGATACTGATACAAGTGTAGAGATATCTAGCCACAAAAAATATTGAACAAAATACATCAGAAGAAAAGATAAAATTTAATATGACTTCCCAGAAATTCTGATGAATGTAACTGAGGAATCTGGTACATATTAAACAACACTAGTGCTACAGAGAACCACATAACATACACTTACTGTGCTAACAAGCAAACTAAACAAAGAGAAATTCCATGGTATTAAATCATATACACGACTTAGACAGTCCATATAAAGTTACACTGTAGCGTTGTTATAGCGAACTCACCATCAGAAAATAAGGAATACACATATGTATGTCCAAAAATATCATAATACATGCTGAGCCTATCAGGCTAGGGTTTGAGAATCGAAACCCTTATCTCAATAAAACAAATTTAAAAGAGCGCCACATAGGAACGACACAGATTAACAACACGACTCTGATAGAGTCTCGATCCTCAAAGAACACTGAGTAAAGTCATAAGGGAGAAATGATTTGACGTCCGATGAAACAACTCAACGGGAGAGGGAGAGTATTCCCATAGGCATACCGACCTTAAACGTCAAGGAGGCCGAGGTTAATATCCATAACTTCGGAAAGTCTCATTACTGCTTTCATAAGCATACGAAGGAATCTTCGATTACCTATGGAAAAATCAAGCCAAGATGGGAATTAGTAAATAGCGCCATCGTTGGAAAACGAGCAAACGAAGAAATTTCTCAAAACAAAACAATAAACAAAGCAACCAAGGCGTTACCTGTGAAACAAAAATCTCAGGTCCTACAAGCCTCTGAAATCGAAAATTATAAACAGATTAAGGATTAATGTGAAACTCCATAGAATAATAAAAGGAGGAAGTAGACGTGTATGTATAACCAGGACGAACAACCAACCTCATAACGATCGAATGAATGGTAGTCGTCGCCTGAAGTGACGTGAAGCACGTAAATTGGGATGCTACACAGCATTCATAACATAAACTAGTTAGCATTCCATGGAATCAACAGAGTAATATAGTCGCAATTAAACCAAAAAGGAAATATGACGCAAATTTTGCACAAAGGGCATCATACAAAAGCCAAAATGATACGCATTCAGCTGATGAATGTACGCAGACTTCCTCAGAACCAAAGTTTGACCAGTTGTGCGTAACAACCTTGATTTTTAAATCATACGATGGAGAAAAACGAATGCATAAACAATTACCTGGTATGGTCACAGAGGAGAAGGCATGCCAGAACTCTCTTCTTCATGAACTAAGGATAGTAAGCCCTCTGAGGAGGAAGAACCTTGCAAACGAAGAGCTACAACAACAAACAATTAACGCAGAAAACTGTCTCTACCCAAAATCAAAGGCTTATATAATTCCTCGACAGACCCAGGAACCCTAATATGAAAGGATCGCCATCGTCCACTTGGTGAAATCGTAAGAGCCAAGCCACGGATTGAGAGGCTGGCAAGTGACATTAACACTGTCGTATAACATTAATGGTGTTCAGATCCAGATTAAATGCAAGGCGTCCTGTTCGCATACAATTGAGAACCGAGTAAGCTGAGTAAGCCACATCGACATGGATCCTCCACGTGAACGACCGAAGGGATAAACCATAAAAAGCCACCATATTTATCATATCATCTGACGTGGAGAAGGTTTACCTCGCAGCCACGAACACAGAAACTCAAGTCGAATGGGGTTACACGCTTGACGTGTAGATTGAGCATGAAATCAAGTTTCATATCTGCAAATTTGATTAGAAATCTTATGTACAATGATATGTTGTCATATCAACGCAGACGTGAATATTAATGCCACTTCATCTGACCGCCGACGCCTAAAAGAGTCGGTCTCATAATAATATGTACATTGCATTTTATAAAAAAAATCAATACCCAAGGTCTATACAATTACTTGATGGAAAAGTCGTGGCTATGCATAGTTGAAAAGGGTCGGGAATGCTCGTAGGCATAACCCATTCCCAACCATCGTATATCATGCATGCGAAGGTTAATTATAGGTTTAATTATAAGTGATATAGGTGACATCCAAGCAAAGGTTAAGTGTAGATGATATGTGAGACCCCTATAGAGAATTAAATCATATGCAAATTCTCCATACTTGGAGCTAGAATAACATAAGACAAGAAGAAGTAATAGAGGGTTTATTGGAGTTATGATGTTATGATGAGAAGTATCATGGTTAGAGAATTAAGATTTCATAATAAACCTATGCTTAAAATCCTGAATTCTTGAAGGAAAAAAAATAATTTTTTTTTGTTGTGAAATTTGGAGGTGTGACACCCCCTTTCTAGTTTGAACTCATGTGACTTGTGTTGAATACAAACTATATTGGGATAACTCTGATATGATAGATACCATGACAAAGAGAAAGAATCATACTCTATTTCATAATTGCTTTCTGGTATTGCAACTGATGTTGATAAAGCAACTGATGTTGTTGGGATGGTGACTAGGAAAATTTCCTTAAAAGGTATTAAACTCTATCAATTTCGTTTAAAGGTATTAAACTCGATCAATTTCCATGATCTGCTAGTGGAAATTACATGTATTCATCAACATCATAGAAAAAAATTCATTTCCTCGTGAGTCCCAGGAAAATGCACCTCAAAATGG